>CATIWQ010424918.1:0-21750 GCA_949673415.1 Euphorbia schlechtendalii
ATCATGCTTATCTGGCGGTTGGTAGTTAAGAAGATAATACCAGAAAATAGTCCAAGTCGCGACCGCGATATACATGTCGCGAGCGTAAATCTTTGATTGGCAGACTTCTGATCTGAAGAAGAACTAGTCGCGACCTTGAACGGTTGTCGCGACTTTGGGTTGAGTTTTTCTTCAGAATTCTCCTTGTAACTTCACCGATCTTTGACAGCTTCGATCCTAAGCCAAATCTTTAAGTCCCATGCATCTTTTTGCACATTTTTCACTCTTTTTTCATAGAATTCCACTTTAAATCATTTTACTCCCAAGATTTACCTATTATTTGCATTTGCATAAAAAACAGTTACATACTACGTGAAATCTTTTATATGAAGTATAAAAATGAATTAAACTATAGTATCACTTCAGCGAACCCACCATCGCCTCCTCCGCATCTCCTATCATCACCTCCGTCTTCACCGTAACTCCTCAGTGGCTTTCACCACCGTACTCTATCATCGCTAGTGGCCGGTGGAGAATGTTAGGATTAGAGTGGCTTTTATATGTCCTTCATGCCTAAGTGTAATTCTGTTTTATTTTTAGTAATCTTGTTGTAAGCCTGGTTTTTATTAGCCCATTATGTAGGACTATATAAGTCCTTGTATGCATTCATTAGGGTTAATTTGAAACCCGGTATCTTTTGGGTTTCCTTTTCTCTTCACCTCCTCTCCGTTTCTCTGCAACTCCCCTGTAAGCTCTTCAACGTTTAATCAAATTCTATTACAATCAAGTGGCTGGAGATTAAGGCGTTCGTGGCAAAACCTTACAGGGTGAGATGGCAAAGCGGTTATGTGCAACTTGCTTCCGGTCAAGGTTATATATACCTCCTTCTGTTTCTAGAAAAGATGCGATGTGTTGTATATTGTTTCTTCTTGAGTTTATACTTTCCTTAGATGTTAAGCGACTGTATAGTGAAACTGAGTTTGTTAGATATCTAGGGTTTAGACTCTGTATTCTTCTTTGGCTGTTGAGCAACTTAATAAAACTTTCTCTCTTGGATCCTTGAATTACCTCATAATAGTGTTTGGCATGTAATATAAGTCCAAGCCGAGGGAACCAAGTAAAAATCGTTGTTTGTTCTTGTGTTTGCTTTACTGTTTTTGGTTTATAATCGTTATAGGATCATCGTGAGACCATGTCTCGACTATCACAGTCACGTTAAATCCGGCAATCATGACGGAGAGGACTTCAGGTTGTCATTGGTTTCGTCATCTTTATCACCATTGCCGTCACCGTCCCATACCTTGTTGTTGTAATCTCGTCCATTGCTGCTCAGTCTTTTCAATCTCCATTACCAACGATCAACAATTTCTATTTTGTTTCAAGTTTCATTTAAATTATTTTGTTATTTAAAGGTGATAGAAATAAAATTTTAGGAACTGGAAATAAATAGATTTCTGATTTTTCATATTGAAAATTCATAAGGGATTTGGAGATTTGCAATGGTTCGGTTTTTTCTTTTCCTTTTAGATCAGGAAGTCATGGCTAATTTTGAGTTTGAATTAGATTGTCTAATTCTTGTTGCTCTTGGATTTAGGTGTTTTTTCATTTGTTTGTTTGTTAATTTTTAAGGGAAAGATAAAATGCTTTAGCAGAGGAGAACAACAGAATTAAGGGCTGCTCTTCCTCCCCCTCATTGACCACCATCATCTATACCACTGGCAACAGTAGCATCATCTGCAACTGCATCTCACTCAACTGGTTTAATATCTTTTTTAGTTGCTTTCAGTTAAAAATTTCTGGTCATTGTACTCTCATTTTCAATCTAATTCCACAAATTCAAACTCTAATTTCAATAGAAATCCGAATTGGGGAGATTTTGTAGAGGGATTTGGTCCAAACCGATTGAATGAAGAAGGAAGCATATGGGAAATTCAAGAGAAAACATGAGTTAAAGTGTTGAATTCTAACATTTCTTATAACTTTTACAAAGCTAATTTTTGTTCTACCCATTAACACAGATATGATTTTGCTAAAAAAAAATTTATAGAAAACTTTTTGCAAAACGGTCAATCAACATGACAAGTTTTTGAAATTTACCGAAATTTTTATATAAAAATTAATTGGTAAACTTGTGGATAGGGCTTAGACTCTTATTGTTCAATTAAGGCCTGTACCGAAACCACATTTTATTTTTTATGGGTTGATGGGCATGAACTATTAATTTTTAGGAAATATCGCCTTTTTTTACTTTTTATTTCTTTTATATAAAACATTAAATTATTAACTTTTAGCCTTTTTTTAAGTTTAGTTTTTACTTTTGCGTGGATTTTGTATCCTATTATTTACTCACTTGTAATAACATTCTCTCTCATATTTAATTTGACCAGTTCAACTCAAATGATCATATCCTACTGACCATTTTTATTTTTTTTATACTAGCCTTTTGAATATATTGTTCGTCATATTTTTGTGTTAAAAATGACCTAAGATTCAAAAATTTTGGAGCCAAAAAAAATTATAAAGTCATATGCTTTGTGTAAAAGCCCTTATACTGTTTCCACTACTTTTTCATGAAGACCTTATATCTAATATAAGAGTGGTATATACATTAATTCAATGTATTTTCCCTTTGTATTCACGCTAGGTTTTATTTTCTCAACAAAAGACCATAACATGAATACCCTGTATCTTGTATAAGAGTGGTGAAATGTCTTGCACGGCTAATTTTTCATTTAATTTCACAATAGATATTAAACTGCCGGAAAAAACCATATTTTCAAGGCATTGTACATCATGTATAAACTTTGTGTGCACTGTAGCAATAATTTTCCCACTAAAAACTATGGCATAATTCTTGAAAAATCAATTCAGGCGTTGTTTGATCAATTACTATGTTTTGGTGTTTAAATTCAATATACCGAAAATAAAAATAGAAAAGAGTCAAAGTGAGAGAACAGTACAAGTCATAAGTGATTGTCATTAATTATTGATCAACATCAGTATATCACCGTATTCTCATCCACCTTATTCATTGAAAAATGATTCTTACTCATTGTTGCAATTCTGATCATCGCTACATCAAATTGAACAGCCAATTACCCCAATTGAAGGCTCTTTATTAACTCTACTAATCCATAATATTATGCCCTCAAATATGATCTTCGATTCGAACTCAAGCCTAATTTCGATTTTCGCGAAAAGATTTGAGAATACATGACAAAACAAAGAAGCATGCTTTAAGGTTGAAGCTTCAAAGCTTGGTGTCGCCAACTGCCAATGAAAATCAAAAGAAAAGGGTAAAAATAAGTTTGTTTAATTTTGAATTGAGATTCACGCAAAAGGGAGATACAAAACTTAAGCGCCAGTTTAGGATTGCTTTCTTAGGCTGCTTTTAAAAAAAAAACTCCATTTTCAAGCTTTTATTATTAGCAGCTGAGTTGATTTTGAAAAAAATAAGTTAGACAGTTCTTAATTATATAGTATGAAGGATCAAAATGTGTTATTCAAAGCTAAAATATATAAACATATTAAAAGTTTGTGAGACCAACTTATTGGGACAGCAGTTTGAAAAGCAATACTAAACAGACCCTTTGAAAAATGACTTTTGTGTTACTATATGCCTCAAATCAAAGTTTTTAAATATTGTAAAAACAATAAAAGCCTCACTTGTTAAATCTTGTGTTAAGTCCAATTTATTCTACTTATATATCATTTATGTACATGTTTATTTCTAATGTGAGATAATTCAATCTCTTCAACCCCTATCAAGTGCAACTGAGCCAAGACTAGATATCACTTGTCAAATATTCTTTGGCCTATCTCCTCGGAGGATCAAGATCATCAACGGATCTAGTATCTTCGCTAGTCAAACTCCACCAGGGCTTCAAGCCCAATAACCTGCATATGCCTAGGTTTATTGCAGAGTTGTTTATATTTTTTTTGAAAAACCTCCGGAGGATCGATGTGTTCTGATAAGTGTATAATTACACTTATTATCATGATATTTTTAATCATAAAACGATATGGTTTAAAGTCATTTTATACTTCATATAAAAGATTTCACATGGTCTGTAGTTGTTTTTTATGCAAGTGCAGAAACTAGGTGAATCTTGGGAGTGAAATGATCAAAGATGGAATTCTATGTACAAAGGGTGAAAAAGGTGCAAAAAGATGCGTGGAATACAAGGAATTGGCTTAGGATCGAAGTTGTCAAAGATCGGCAAAGTTGCAAAGAAGAATCATGAAGAAAAGCACATGTATGACACCCATTCGCAGTCGCAACTTGTCATTCTTCATAAGCAGAAAGTTAAAAATCAATGTTTACGATCGTGACATGTATATCGAGCTCGCGACTTGTGGCGATTTTTGGTCAACTCTTCTCAACTACCATCCGTCGGATAAAAACGATCAACCGCCATCAACTATCAGATTAAAAGACACCTTTTGGAAGCAATCCAATCACAAAAAGGTGTCTATCCATTGAAGATGAAGATAAAACTTTGCATCCAATCATAATGAAGTGATGTAACTCTTCGCCAATGGACATAACTCTTCATTTGGATAGATGCAACCCTTCACACTCTATAAATAGGGTTCAAGACCAACCATTTTTGAAAACAAGATGCATGGGTAATGAATAGTAGCAGTGCATAACGTGTAAAGAGAGTGAAAATTGTATAGATTTCACTAGTTCAAAGTATTAGTGAGAAAAATGTATAAGTAATTTGATTCTTGTTTCGATCACTAGATTTCTCCATGTATTCGAGCAATTGTTGTATGAGTGTAACTGCAAAGCACTTATCAATAAAAGTTTCTATTCTTCAACATTCATTTATTCGATATTCACAAAGAATAGCATCCTAGCAGAGGTTCTGTATGAATCGAGACCGAATTCAAAGTAGACACAAGAATTGTGGGAATTGATGACTCCCATTAAAGAGTGGATACGTTTGATCAACTTTAGCTTTCACTTGCATAACTTACAACTTTACTTTATTTTCTACTTATACTTTCTATTTTGAAGTTTATGATATGTCTATGCGTCATAACGAGTATTTCGTCTTGCGTCATTTATACTAATCAAGTTATATGCTTTCGAGTTAAATTTAAGAGTGATTTCGGGGTTAACAAGATTGTGTATAATTACTAGATCTGTGATTATAATGCTGTTTAGTGAACCAACATATTTTGAATGGTAACTTGCTAAATATGGCTATGTGAGAGCGACCCGTACTAAGTATATTATTGTTGTTATCCTGGTTTTTAAAAGTGTCATAATTCGTTTACCCTAAATTTAGAAAAGTCATTTCATGTGTTGCCCTACGATGAATTATTGAATATCTGGGTTTCTAGAATCGAGTCTTTTGAAGTTATCTAGTGTTAAAAATAACTTTGATTGCTTTGCACGTTTTTCTCTACTATACTTGTTCTTAAGGAATATCTATATAGTTTATATTTTCTCTAATCTGTTCATACATCTGTCTATTCATCAGTCTATCATCCAAACCCTATAATATATCTTATTTCTTTTTTTCCGTAACTCTAGTTGGTCCTTAGAACTGAATTCCTTCCCTGTGGGATCGATATCTTTTAAAACTACATCGCAACTATATACTTGCAGTTATCATCATTTTTCTATTTGATAATTGGTACTGACAACACCTGTTCATATTTAGGACTTCTATTTTATCAGTAAGAAAGTGGGGAACAAGGTTTAGCATCGTTGCTGTGGATAAGCCTTTCAGAACGAGTATAGCTAAAATCTTGCGAACAAGTTTTTGGCACTGTTGCGGGGAAGGTAAGTGCATTTTTGAGATAAAAAATTTGGAGTCTATGGTACATTTTCCAATTATATATATTTATTTCTTTCCTAAACTGTACAATTTGTCTATCCTAACTTAGATGTGAAAAAGAATATGAAATAATCATCTTAGAGGTGACAAGTCATATTATTACATCTGAATTCTCGATAAATAGAAGACTTTCTTCTATTTTTCCTATTCAAGTTCACGACTCCATTTCACGCTCGTGAATCCCTTAACAAAACTTTCTGTTTCTCAAATTTTGTAAGTCACGATCGCGATAATTAATCATGATCACGACTTGTGTGAAGACTGCAGTAGTTTAGCAGTTATTCAATGGTTATTCCTCAAACCTCTATAAAATTGATGTGCGAGTGTTCATCAGTTCTCACTTCTACAATATGAATTTCTTATCTTTTTCAATCACAATTCAATTCCAAATCTGAAACCATCCCATTTCAGAAATTCTTTCATTTCAAAATGGTTCTAGCAAACAAATCCAACCTAGTTCCTCCGTTAAACTTACAAGAACGGTATGAAGCACCATTCCCGATCTATTCATGTGAAGAAGGAGATCATTTCGAAATAATCAAGGATGCTGAATACAAAAGTTCCTACACCATTCATTGGAACAGTTTCATCAACCTTAGGGTTTATGACAGGGTAATGTATTATCTCAGAATTCTTAACTTTGTCATTTATTCAAATATGTCTTTGGGGAATAGTGTGGACAACTATATGGAGATGTTGGTCACATTGGTGTGGAAGAACGATAAGAAGGACTACCTGGTTTATCATCATCATGGAAAAGAATACAAGTTGACAAGGAAATCACTGGATAAATATATGGGATTTCCAAAGGATTGCTACAATAAGATGCTTCATAGATGGAATCCTTTACCAACATGGAGCCGCCTAACCGGCCAAATAGAGTTCAAACAAGAATCAACCTATAGCCGATGGATTCATGATCCTTGTTTGCTTACATTGCACTTTTACTTAAGTGGCGCATTGTTTGGCAAGTCAACTTTCGATCTTGTCATTCCTGAAGAATTATTTGTGATGGAAGCAATTTGGAATGGCACACCTATTGATGTTTCAAGGATACTGATGGAGACACTTATGTCTGTCGACAAAATCCTGAAATGGCAGAATACGGGTGTCGAACGATGGCAAATCTGTTGGGACAGATTGGGAGAATGCCCTATTCCATTGAAGTCTTTACTGATGAAGATGAGATTTCAGAATTAACCACGGAAGTTTTCTTCAAGTATGGATTTCTGGTAAGGTGCATTGGAGAAGATAGGATTACCCATGATTGGAAATCATGGGAGGAGAGAGTGGAAGCTGACAGACAAAGAGAAAGGGAAATTGCAAGGAAAGAAGAACAAAAAGCAACCAATCTCCGGGGAAAGTTGAATGAACTTATGGAGGAGCAAATCTCAATTCATAGGATAATCAATGATATTCATACACTGATGTTTGATGTCGAGTGAGATCTACAGGAATCTTATTGTAAGATTGACCTGTTGACAGAATCGATTTCCTCCAAATAATTATTCGCTTTTCACTTAGGTTTAGGATTTTGTACAGTTTGTTGTTTGTTATTTGTTGTTTGTTTGTTTAATTGTTTGTTTGCTAATATATATCCTAGGTATGAAAATAGTAAATATTAATTATTTATATTTAACATATTTGTTTTTATAAGTTTTTCTAGGACTAAGTCTAAAAATTAAAGAAATATAAGGATTAAAGAAGTTCGCGATCGTGACTATAGATCGTGCCTATGACATTATGTAGTAAAACCTTCAGTTCTTGTTGTGAAGAAAGTCATGATAGTGACAAGCCTTCACGATTGCGACATGGGAAGAATATAAGCATTACAGATCGTGATTAAACACGTGACAGAAGGCTGAAATTTCCAGTAACGGCTAGTTTGAAGGAAAACGGCTATATTGATTATTTTGGCCAATCAATAACCTATTAGAACTCTATATAAAGCTCTAGATAGAACCCATAGCCACCACAACCTTCTACAAAGCTTTCTAAAGTTCTGATTATTTCATCTCTATTCTTCTACATTCCAAACTTTTTCAACCTTTACTTCAAAAAACAAACATGCCTCATGATAAAGTAGCCGCCTATAGAAGAGAAATCCCAAACTATCAATAAGAATATGGTTTTCCTTTACCCATTCGTTCACGTGAGGAGGGGAAAAGATTCCGAGTTCTAAACAAATTGGAAATCACCGATATGATCTTTCTTGATATGGTTTTCTTAGAGACTTTAGGCCTCTATGAGCAAATGGGAATGTATATCTCTAATTTGGGTTTAAGCACGTTTGTAGGAATGCGATTTCCACAAAATCATGATTGCATTTTGGGATGTCTAGTGACATTCGATTTTGAAGACATAAAGAAGAGGGTAATTCAATTTCACAACCAAGGTAGACATTATACAGCCACAAGAGAGATGATGAGTACTTGGTTCAGGTTTGAAGTCGATAATTCATCAAGCATGACGGAATCTTTTCAAGCAAATCTAGTTTGGGCAGATTTAACGGGAAAGAGAGTTTTCGATCCCAAAAATTCTCCAAATAAACTTATTATGGATGTGTGTATTCTTCTACCCCACAAATACCTTGCCCCTTCATTATTTTGTCAAGTAGAAAACACCAAAGTCCAAAAGAGAGATTTGTTTGTTCTTTCTTGCATAATGAATAAGTAAAAAGCGGAGTTCGTGGATATAATTTGGGACATGATGAAGAAGAACTCAACGAGCATGAGAAACAAGGTTGGAGAGCCGAAATATCACCGCTATTAGAACAGGTGCGCGAAACGAACTCCCCTATGTTCAACAACCGGGTGAGTACTTTCGATATATGGATGGGAGTTACTTGAAGAATACATGACTTCTTCAAGAGAATGATGGTGTCTATTCTTTCTACGCCTACTCCAACCGCACCAAGAAACTAATCTCGACTAGTGAAGCCCATCTAATCCAACAGCTAGATGTCCTCCTGGCAAGGCTCCGATGATTGAAGAAGAAGATGAAGATGAAGAAGATGAAGCTTCGGAAGATTGGAAGGCGAGTATGCAGCAAAAATTGGACAATTGCCAAACGGAACTTGGAGTGATGAAAAAAGACATGAAGATTCTAAAGAAGAGTAATATGTCGATGCTTCGAAAATTACTATCTTTCTTTAGAAAACAAAATTGTCAATTTACTCCTAGTCCCCCGGATATTCCTTCTCAATAAAAACGGGTTTACTCTTTTCTTTACTTTTCTTTTTCGAACTTTTAGACTAGTTAGTTGTTTTTTTTATTTTTAGTAAAATCTCTCACAATGAAGACATTTTGTTCTTTAGTGTGGGGGGAGGCATTTGTAAAAAATCAAATAAATTAAAAAAATTGAAGAATGAAAATTTCTTGATTTTGTGTTATTTATACATTATCCATACTTATACTATACTAACAAATGTTCCACGGTTATTGTGAGTGTTAGGTATTACAAGTTTGATGTTAGTGCAAATTTTGAACAAAATTTTTGTTTCAAGTTTGAGCGCACGTTGAGAATGTGAGCGCTTCATAGCACAACATTTAGCATTTAGCAAAGATGAGTGGTGAGTAACATTCGAAAGCAACATTCCAAGTAAGTTTCGATATAATTTCAATGCAACATGAATTAGTATAAGTTATATAGTTTTAGTTTAATGCTACTGATAAGTTTTAAATCGAGTAATATCTATTAGTGTTCTTACTATGAGTTTTATATGCTATTCTCGAATACATCCTGTAAGTATTGAGTATGTTTAAAGTGTTGGGAAACTATAGCCATAATACTTTGAAAGTGATCAATAAAGGATGAGGGTATTAAGAGAGAAAAATCAAAAGAAAGAGAAGATAACCAATGAGTTATGCAAAAGGTGAGGAATGGTACGAAGCAGAAACTGCAACCATTCAATGAGTGAAAAAAAAGAAAAGAAGCATAGCACGAAAAATGGGTGCAAAGTACAAGTCTATACTTCAAAAACATATGCTTAAAAGAAAAAAAATGAGAGAAAGTGATGTGGAGCATAAAATGCAACCACTAAAAAAGGGACAGAGTAATATGGACCATAAAATGCAACCACTAAGAGTGTTTTAGCGTCATAGGTTACCTAAAACTACCTTGAGATCAATCTTTTCAAAGCATGCTCCATTTGTCCTTTATACTTTATACTATACTTGAGAGAAGGAAATATTCGAGTAAGCATATAACACTTATATGAAGATGCGATTCGGTTGGCCCTCCATTAAGAGAAAAGGTATGCAACTGAACTATATAAATTGTACATTACTAATTTGTGGGAAATTTCAAACTTTTACTTGAACTTTATGCAATGTGGGAATGAGGTACTCGCTACGATAGTCTTTTCGCCAAATGAGGTACGAACTTGAATTACTATTTTATACACTTTTATTGTGTTTACCTTGAGGACAAGGCAAAAGTTAAGTGTGGGGGTGTGATAAGTGTATAATTACACTTATTATCATGATATTTTTAATCATAAAATGATATGGTTCAAAGTTATTTTATACTTCATATAGAAGATTTCACGCGGTATATAGTTGTTTTTTATGCTAGTGTAGAAACTAGGTGAATCTTGGGAGTGAAATGATCAAAGATGGAATTCTATGTAAAAAGAGTGAAAAAGGTGAAAAAAGATGCATGAAACACAAGGAATTGTATAGACGCAGCCCTTCGCACTCTATAAATATGGTTAAGACCAACCATTTTCGAAAGCAAGATGCATGGGTAATGAATAGTAGCAGAGCGTAACGTGTATAGAGAGTGAAAATTGTATAGATTTCGCTAGTTCAAAGTGTTAGTGAGAAAAATGTATAAGTGATTCGATTCTTGTTTCGATTACTAGATTTCTCCATATATTCGAGCAATTGTTGTATGAGTGTAATTGCAAAGAACTTATCAATAAAAGTTTCTGTTCTTTAACATTCATTTATTTGATATTCACAAAGAATAGCATCCTAGTGGAGGTTCTATACAAGTCGAGACCGAATTCAAACTAGATGCAAGAATTGCTGGAATTGACGACTCCCATTAAAGAGTGGATACAGTTTGATTAACTTTAGCTTTCACTTGCATACCTTACAACTTTACTTTGTTTCCTACTTATACTTTATATTTTGAAGTTTATGACATGTCTATGTGTCATAACGAGTATTTCATCTTGCGTCATTTATACTAATAAAGTTATATGCTTTCGAGTTAACTTTAAGAGTGATTTCAAGGTTAACAAGATTGTGTATAATCACTAGATCTATGATTATAACGCTGTTTCATGAGCCAACATATTTTAAGTGGTAACTTGCTAAATATGGCTATGTAAGAGCGACCCGTACTAAGCATAGTATTGTTGTTATCCTGGTTTTTATAAGTGTCATAATTCGTTTACCCTAGATTTAGAAAGTCATTTCATGTGTTGCTCTGCGATAAATTATTGAATATTTGGGCATCTAGAACCAAGTCTGTTGAAGTTATCTAGTGTTAAAAACAACTTTGATTGCTTTGAATGTTTTTCTCTACTATACTTGTTCTTAGGGAATATCTATATAGTTTACATCTTCTCTAATCTGTTCATCCATCTGTCTATTTATCAGTCTATCATCCAAACCCTACAGTATATTTTATTTCTTTTGTTCCGTAACTCTAGCTGGTCCTTAGAATCGAATTCCTTCCCAATGGGATCGATATCTTTTGAAACTACATCGCAATTGTATACTTACAGTTATCATCTTTTTTTTATTTGATATTCGGTACTGACAACACATGTTCATATTTAGAACTTTTATTTTATCAGTAGAAAAGTGGGGAACAAGGTTTTTGGCACATTTACCGAGGATAAGCCTTTCAGAACGAGTATAGCTAAAATCATGTGAACATGTTCCTCCATCTGAAAAAGATTGGGAGAGGTGAAAATTTCAGGTAAGTTGATGCGACCGCTTGCTTACAAAACACCTAACCCTCTTTTCATTAAATTAAAGTCTCTAAAGGAGAAAGCGTTAAGTACAAGCAATTAAAATGCTAGGGTGAGCAAGAACATCACTAACGCCACCCGGAAAGCTACGCTTCCTAGTAAGGAAAATAAATTTACAAAAGTAATAACTAGCTAGGATGACGTCTTCTTCTCTATTGTGATTGCCAAAGATTAAACCGTTCCTTCTTTTCCAAATATGCAATGAAATAACGAACCACATCAAGGTAGCAAAATCCCGGTTCAGCCCAACATCAAAAAATGATTGCCACAACGAAAGGAAACCGTAGGCCGAATTAGGGATAGCAATCGACACTCCAAACAAATGAAAAAGGTCATACCAAATCAATCGAGCCTTATCACAATGAAAAAGAGCGTGTTTCATGGTCTCAATATACTCACAAAAGTGGCATCGGGCATTCTCTAAACATCCTCTGTACGCTAGGAAGGATTTCGATGGAATTCTACCATGGAGCACTAGCCATCTGAAGAATTGAATTTTGAGCACAAGAAACGCCTCCCATACTATCTTGAATATTATTTTCAACTGTGAAAAACATATTTAACTAACGTTCATCCCTTGTATTTTGGAAAATCCGTTTGCTCCTACCTGTCAAATACATTTTTAACTCAATATTACCATTGGTTAAGAAACCTAGCTAGATTATCTAGTAATCACGTCATTTACACCTTTTTGAAGGTTGAAACCATCTGCTGTTCTTATTTATTTGGAGTCCTTTTTAAGGCTTCTTTCTTTACAAGTATTTGATATTTGATGATAGTATATATATTTTGATAATTACCACTAAGTTTTTGTCTAGTGACCACCACAGTTGGAAAATCCAAAAAGTGTGATTGTGAGTTCAACCCCCACAATATAAAAACAAACAAAAAATGTCCCATATTTGTAAACAAAAATATAAATTCATAATTATCAAGAAATAGAATTTCATTATAAAATATGAAAGATAAATTAGCAATGTAAATAATGTTAAAAATTTTGTTTTTTTAATATCGTGATTATTTTGATGGAAATAAAAATACCTATATTTAGAAAAACTGATGGAGTAAGATTGTCAATATGGGAAAGTTGCTCATTTGCTTTGAATAATGAGTAAATTAAGACATAAAAAGTTATATATTTGCAATTAAAAATGTTTCAACTTTTTATAAAAGATTTGCAATAAGTACATACACTCCGAATTCTGAACCAATTAATTTATATAATTACAATTCTTCTGTCACTAATCCTTTTCAAAAAAAATAATATAATTAGTAATATAGTAAGTATTTTCTTTGAAAAAAGTACATACATCAATAAAAATTATCAATCAGGTTGAATTTAATTTTTTAGACCTGCCCATTAAACTAAAATATGCTTGATATTTAGATTGTATTGTATAGTGAAGTTTCATTGATAAATACAGTTATTTATGAAGCTCCGATATCATATGAAAAATATTATTTGCTCTAGATTTAAGTTAATAAGTAAAAGCCATAAATAATATTTATATTGTGGTAACACGGAAACACACATAAATAGCTAGAATTTTACCTATCAATTTTTCACTGGTTCATTTGTCCTTAGTAGAATTATATGTGCTCTAATAACGAGATAGGGGCTCAAACGACTCATAAAATCCGATATTCCCATTATGTGCCTCATTTAATTCACGACACATGATAAATTTTTATTCATCTTTAATTTTCTATTTTTCATTTTCTCTCCTAGAAATGAGATACGTGTCAAAAAAAAATAAATGTGATACATGGGATGAGGCACACATGTTGGGTATAGCAGATTTTATTGCGATATGAATATTCCAATTAATCTACTATAACAAATGTATCTAGGACTCCTGGACCAATTACCTTAAATAGCTAACTACAGATTCATAAAAAATAGCTAACTACAAAGCCCAATAAGAGGCATCCACCAAGTCTCGGCTGAACACAACCAAGACTCGGTAATACAAGAACACCAAACAGAGAGGCTATGCCATGTTACTTTCATCATTGCTATTCAAGGAACTAGCAAAACAGCCTCAAGGTAACACACTATTTCTACTCTCAATTTCATACATCGGAAAACCTCACTATAGGCATCAGAGAGGCAACGTCCCCATACCGGCTGATCCTTTGACCTATTTTTGTTAGGTTTGAAAACGTAACAGGGATTCCCCGAATTTGATTATAATCCGCCCCTACGGGGATGAAGAATCTCCGATATGAATTTTTGTTGAGCGAAGACGAAGATTTTTTAATTTATACCCAAAACCTTAATAGGGATGAAGATGGACAATGCAAACTCCAGGCCGATAAATGCAATATTGGTCCTAAGAATATAGATAGATTTTAAGTGGTATTCTTATCTTTTGTTTAATCTTTCAAGGTTTATAACTATTTGTAGAATCCTGCTCTAGATTCATATGTATGCGTGGATCCTTCCCTTAGTATATATTTTATGATTAGGAAACCCCTGATTAAATCTTGTGCAACAGGTTCGTATTTGTTTTAAATCTTGAATCTCTATTCTTAATAATACATCTATCTTATTCTTGTTTTGTTTCCATGTCTCCTTTTGGTTTCTTGAGATTAGCTAGGATTCTTTACGAATAGATAGATTTTAGGTGGTCTTCTGTCTGCCTATGATTTTGTGTTGCAATCTAGTTAAGAATTTTTTATCTGTGAAGTCTTCTTTACTATCTTTAATCTGTGTCTTTCTTTCTGTAATCTCTCATCTCCTTTCTTTTCTGAGTTTAGGATTAATAAACTAGATAGCATCTTAAGCATTCTTCGCCTTCTTCTAATTTTCTTAAAATGTTTTTAAGTTATTTTCTCTTTTATTAGTAATCATGTCAATAACTATAGTTTCTTTGGATAAATTTGATGCAAAAAATGATTACTCTATTTGGAAATAAAAACTTGAAGTTATCTTAATGCAACAAAAATGCCAAATGAATTACACTACAAGAAATTTAACATTCTATGACAAATTTTTCACTACGTATATTTTTCCGTCATAATCAATAGCTTTATTATGACTAATTTAAATATTCATCATTAATTTTATTTTTTATGACAGTTTTTTTATGTCTCTATAAATATGCAGTTTTGTCACTAATTATATTAATTTGTGATGATAAAAGAAATATCATCACTTTTCAATTTGGAGGCAATAATATATGGAAAAAATTTTGAGGGAAAAACTTGTCATGACAAATTAAAGTTAATTAGTGACAACTTTATTGTATGGTAAATATATTTTTAATGACATTTCACATTTGTCATTATTTGACAATAACAAACATGACACATTAAATTTTTTCATGTTATTTATTTTATAGCGACGCTAATAAATTTTGTCATTTGTTTTAATGTATTATGAGACAATATATAATATTTGTCACATTTACAATATCTTCTCTTTAAATAACATTTTAATATTTAACGCACAATTCAATATAAGATCATGACAATTTTTATTTTGTCGCATATTTTTATTTAAGTGACAATATTTAGAAATTTTCATAATTTCACTCTTTATTGCAATGGTGTATTTAATGTTAAATGTTTGACAATTGTTTATTGGGAAGGACAAACTTCCTCAGTCTCTTTCTGAATTAGGTTAAGAGGAAGCTATGAATATTGCCTATTCAATTATGATTCTATATTTTTCTAATAGTGTTCTTAGGAGGATAATGGGTCAAGATGCTATTGCTGCGATTATATCTAAAGTTGACAGCATTTTTGTGACAACCAATACTGCTAGGATAGCTTTTTAAAGAAACAACTATTCTCTTTTAAAATGAACCCTAACAAGAACATGAAAGAAGTTAACGATGATTTTTCATAAACTAATAATTGAAATTTCTAGTGCTGAAATTAAAGTTTCTGAAGATGACCAAGTCAATTTAATCCTTAATTCTATACCTGAAAATTTTAATAGTCTAAAGAACCTTTAAAATATGGTAGGGAGCACTTAGACATAAATGACATAATTTCTTCCTTAAAAATGAAGGAATTAGAAATTAAGTTTGTATGGTGAAGGTCTATATGTCAAGGTTAAAAGGGAAATAAAGAAAAGTCTAAGTCTAAAAGGCATAATCAAGTTAACCACACTGGTAACACTTATCCTAATACAACTAATAACTATAATGATGAACCTAGTAAACCAAAGAAAGAACATATTTGTTATTATTGTAACACGAAATGTCATACGAAAAAGTTCTGTAGGCTTAGAATAAGTGGTCAACCCAATGACACGAATAACACACAAACCATCAACACTATTATTGAAACATGTACCATAGAATCTCTCATAGTCAATAAATTTACAAATTTTGAATCCTGGATATTGGATTCAGGGAGCACTTTCCACATTACCCCTAAAAAGACTAGTTTGTTGAACACATACCTTTTAAAGGGGGTAAAGAACAAATGGGAAATGACATTGCCTGTGAAATCCTAGGTATAGGTAATACTCAATTTCAATGTGATGATGGGAATACAATTGTTTTAAAAGATGTTAGACATATTCCTAAGATTAAAAGAAATCTTATTTCTTTAAGTTACCTTGAAAGTAAGGGCTTAAGGTTTAATGTTCAAGAAGGAGTTCTTGAGATTGTTAATAATGGTGATTATCTATTAAAAGGAAAGTTGTCTAATGGTCTGTAATATCTTATTCGTTCTGTATTTGTTGGGTCTTGTGATGTCTTAACTTAGTCTTAATAAACTGATAGTTGGTATAAAAGGTTAGGTCATATAGGAGAAAAAGGTCTTAAAGCTTTGAAAGAAAATGTGACTATATATTCTTAAATTTTCTCAATCTATGCATTGTGATGTTTGCAGTCTGGGTAAAGCTCATAAGAAAAGCTTTAATGCTACCAATTGTATTTCAAAAAAACCTTTAGAATTCATTCATAGTGGTTTATGGGGATCTCCTTATGTTCCTCATTCTCTATCTGACCACCAATATTTTGTAACTTTCTTTGATAATTTTTCTAAAAATATTTGGATATATTTTCTCAAAAATAATGATGAAGTGATTAATAAATTTGTTGACTGGAAAAATCTTGTTGAAAATCAAGTAAGCTTTGAAGTGAAAACCCTTAGAACTGACATATAAACATTCAGTTTAATAATCTTTGTGAAACTAATAGAATTGTCAGATATAGAACTTACACATACACTTCTAAGAGAAAATGGTGTTGTTGAGAGGTACGATAAGACCATTCTAAATAAGGTAAGATGTCTTATGATGAAATCATGTCTTAGTCATAATTTCTGAGCTTTGCAACAACCACTTCATGTTATCTAATCAATAGGACTCCTAAATTTGCAATTGGTTTTAAGTGTCCTAGTGATTTATGGTATGATAAATCTGTTGATTATAATAATCTTAGAGTTTTTGGATATTTTTCTTTTCTTTATAATAAATAAACTAAATTAGAACATGGGGCTAAAAGGTGTGTTTTTCTAAGTTATAGAAATGGCATTAAAGGGTAAATTTTATGATCTCTTACTGCAGATAAGGTCATTGTTAATAGGGATGTCACCTTTAATGAAACTGGTTTTCCTAAGATTATGAATATTAACAGTTCAAGTAACATTCAACATAATATTTTTTTTATTTGAGGTGGAGCTTGATAAGCTTGAACAAACTATTTTGAATCCTAACTTTAATAAAAATGAGAATTATAATAATGATAATCAGGTTATTAAACATGAAGATAACATTCAAACTAATATCAATGCTAGTCAACAAAGTCCTATCAATAACAATGATATGCCTTGATATTGTAATTCTAGGTAGAACTAAAGGAGAAACTAGGTTTCCCTCTAAGTTTAAAGATTACATTATTTATGATTTGCAATTATTCAGCCATGTTGGACTTTGCTGTTTTTAATGTTGAATGTTTTGAATTTGAAGATTCTAAATCATTTTTAGAAGCTAAAACTTGTAATTATAATGATATATAAATGGATCCAAGCTATGAAAGATGAGCTTGAATAATTATCCAAGAACAACACTTGGGTGTTGATTCCCAAACATGTAGGAAAAAGAGTTATAGGATGTAAGTGGATATATAAGAAAAAACCTATCATATATGATGTTGAAAATGAGAGATTTAAAACTAGGTTAGTGGCTAAAGTTTATTCTCAAATTGAAGGAATTGATTATAAGGAAATATTCTCCCCTATTTTTAAGCATATCTCATTAAGATTGATTTTATCTCTTGTTGCTTTACATGATTTGGAATTAGAACAGATGGATGTTAAAATTACTTTCTTACATGGAAATCTCAATGATGAATTATTTATGTGTCAACCTGAAGGTTTGTGCGTTCAAGGTTTTGAAAAACATTTTTGCTTATTAAAAAAATCCTTGCATATATGATCTTAAGTAGTCCCCAAGATAATGGTATTTAAAGTTTGATGATCTTATGATCAAGGTCAACTTTCAAGAAGTACTTATGATTCATGTGTAAACTATAACAAGTTATCTCACAATAATTATATATATTTACTATTATATGTAGATGATATGTTAATTGCTAGTAAGGATAAACTTTAGATTGACAAACTTAAAAAGAAACTCAATACTATTTTTGAAATGGAAGATTTTGGTCTTGTTGGAAAGATATTTGGTATTGATATTTTCTTAGATAAAAACAAAGGATTTGTTATGTTAACTAAAAGGGATTACATTAGAAAGGTCTTGAATAATTTTGAGTTAAATCATAATAAGGCTGTAAATACTCCCGTGGATGCCCAATTCAAACATTGTTCAACAAAAGACTTAACTGTCGAATAGTCTGAATTTATGTCTAATGTCCCATGTTAGAATATTGTTGGGTCATTTATATATGCTAAGGTGTGTTCTAGGCTTGACATAGCTTATGTTGTTAGCCTTGTTAGTAGATACATGTCAAGTCTAAATAAGTCTCATGAATGTTATTAAATGGTTAGGGAGATGTTTGTTTGGTAATTCCTCCATGTGTTTGTTATATAGTAAATGTAATGAGATTAAAATGAGGACTTTTGTGACTTTAATTATGCTGCAGATTTAAATAGAAGATCTATTTTCGGTTATTGTTTTACTCTTGGTAATAATCTCTTTAATTGGAGTTCATGCTTACATTATGTAGTTGCTCTTTCTACCATAGAGGCAGACTATATTTCTCTTATAGAAGTTATAAAAGAAGCTTTATGGTTAAAGGGCATTGCTGCTGAACTTGGTGTTACACAGGAAACTGTAAATATTAATTGTGATTCTTAGTTTGTATACATCTCTACAAACATACAGTCTATCATGAAAGAACTAAACATATAGATATAAAGTTGCATTTTTTTACGAGATATGATAGCTTATTGTGCTATTTTTATTATAATTCGTACTTCTGTTAATCTAGCTAATTTACTGACTAAATTCATTCATGTTAACAAGTTTTAGATAGTTTTACAAAGGTTAGGAGTTGTGCAGTTTGGCTCTGTGTCAAACTGTACCTCCAAAACCTAAAGGATGATTTCCCTTAGTGATTTAAAGGATGCATTGAAGTCACCTCAAGGTCCAAAGGTGAAGAATGTTGGGGCATATATGTTGTCCCTTGACCAACCCAAAGTAGGATATTTAGTTTAAAGGAAAAAGCCCAAAAGCCTACTTTAATCAGCCCTTAATCAAAACTCAACATTTTATCTCTTTCAGACTACACAAACCCTCTTTGAAACCCGAACCTAAAATCTGTCTTTCTCTCGTCGCATCTTTTGATCTTCTAGACTCATTACCATTAATTCTATCTGATTTTTTGTTATTTTAATCAACGATGATCCTTTTGTTTGTTATGGAAGTTTCTCTATTTTGAAGGCCTTTAAGAGGGAGACTAGCTTTTTTAGAAAAGTTGAAGGCTTTTAGGGTTTGTAATCCATTCTTAATATTTTCTGTTTGCGCTTTAAGTTTTTGGGGGTTTTTTTATACCTGAATTCTTTCTTCTTCCATTCTGGGTTTTCCTTTGAAGTTATCTAGCTTGTAACTAGATTGTTTATTTTTTCCTGATCTTTTGCGCCATCATTAATAATAGTTGCTCTGCATCCTTCGTCAGTTGATGTACCCTTTTAAGGATAAAATTTAGTTATATCAAGGGGAACAACCTAAAAATTTTCTGTATACTTTCTTTTATGCAATCTTTATAGTTTTGCCTTTACATGTTTAATGGATGTATGAATTTCTAGAAATAAATGAAACTGGCAAACTCATTCTGAAGCTTAATGGGTAAGAAATTACAAAAACAAAAATTCAAAGATGATTAGTTTTTGCAAATCGACGCGTGCAAATATGAAAGTTGTGAGAGATGTGTTTAAGCTATATAGTGATAACTCAGGACAGCATGTTAATTGGAATAAATCTTCGGTCTATTTTAATGATTCCATGCAAATGAATAGAGCGACAAAGTTGGCTAAAATCACAGGAATTAAGGTGGGGGAGAAACCTTTTAATTACCTAGGTGTTCCATTGTTTAGAGGTGCGCCTAAAGTGGTACATCTAAGTCCAATTTATCACAAAATTATCCAAAGTTTTTCGAGCTGGATAGGATCCTCGCTTTCGATGGCTGGGTGTATGGTTCTCATAAAGTCAGTAATTAATAGCTCTTTGTTACATTCTTTTCTAGTTTACAAGTGGCCGAGCTCGCAGATAGGGAAGCTAGAACAAGCGGCTGCATTAATAAACGGAAGTTGGCCACAACTCCATGGAAGATCTATCAAAAACCAGCTGCAATGGGCGGACTTGGCATGCGAAAATTTGAAGACATGAATCTCTCTATGCTCGCTAAATTAGCGTGGGGGCTGATTTCTAGCCAAAGGGATTTTTTCATCCTTATGCGAAAACGTTTCTTGAAGAATGATTTACCAATAGGTTGGTTGAATAATTACAGCATATGGAATTCCATGACGCACGCTTATAATCTCCTTCGAGATAATATTATTTGGTTCATCGCTGACTCATCTAAGTTGAGCTTTTGGAACTTAGAATGGATTCTACCAACGTTAGGGGCTTCTCTTAATCTTCCTAGGGTGGATCGAGCAAGGAAAAGTGAGAATGTCTTGGATTATTTTGTGAACGGAACATGGCAGAATCTACCATCTATTATTTCAGCCAATTTGCAGCAGCAAATCCGAGACATAAAATCGATCGGTGATCATATGGACACGTGTTTTTGGAGGCCGGCCAGCAGTGAAAATTTCACGGTGAAATTATTTTATCAATGGTTGCAACCCCACTTGCTGTCTGCCACATCTCGAGAAAATTGTGGCATAAGTCGATCGCTCCGTCTCACTCTATTATCTACTGGAAGGTGGCTCGGGGATACATTTCTACCCATGATTCACTCATTCGTAAAGGCATCAATATGGTTTTACACTGCAGCCTTTGTACATGTCATTTTGAGGATAGAGATCATTTGTTCACTACATGTGTTTTCGCGCATTCGTTATGGACTGCAATTCAATCACTCTTTAGCAGAAACTTTGCAATTGATTCGGGCATTGATGAACTGCTTAAGGTTACGTTTTTACACAATTTCAGGCCGCAACTTTAGACCCTGTGCAATGCAGCAATAATCAATATAATTTGGCTCATTTGGCATGAGAGAAGTAGCTGCACTTTTGATGACAGGTAGCCTAATGTGTCGCACTTACTCCAGCTGCTTTGGGGGATATTCTAAGACGTATAGATGGGATCGGTTTTGGCATAGTTTGGAACTCAGTAGTTGAGAATAACATATTGCACAATTTACGGCTTACCCCGAGATTAAATTGAGTGCCAAGAACGATTGAAGTGAGATGGATTAGGCCACCAGAAGATTGGATTAAAGTTAACACGCATGCTTCGACGGATGGCGCACCAGGCCCGTCAGGATGTGGTGGCATTTTTAGGAA
>CATIWQ010424942.1:0-27514 GCA_949673415.1 Euphorbia schlechtendalii
AATTATTGCAGCTCTTTGATTGGATGCGACAGCAGAGAAAAGTAAATGCCTCTTCATATAGCAGTTACTTAAAGTTCATGGGAAAAAACATCAATGCTAAAAAGGCACTAGAAATCTACAACATGATCCCAGATGAATCAATCAAAGCAATGTCATCATTTGTAATGCTCTCCTTAGTTGTTTAGTTCGAACAGCTAAGTTTGATAGCAGTGTCAAACTGTTCCATAAGATGAAACACAATGGTCTAACGCCTGATGCTATTACATATAGTACGGTATGCCAAATACACTTGTACTGCTTTGTGGTTATTTACATATTTATTAGCAAGCACTATTTTTTCCGTATAATTTTGATGGTATAAGGATCTTCGTCTTTGACACCATCTTTATTGACAAATCTAGTTTATTGCCACTTTTTGACCCTAGAGCCTCATCTAACTTTAGTTTGGAGACTTGTAGAAGATATGTCTGTCTTCTGTTTGTCAGGGACATTTTGTTCAATAAATTCCATTCTGCAATATCAAGGGCATCCATAGTTCACTCGGTTCCCTGCTTGCCAGGTTAATGAATGGTTTCTATTGGATATGGCCCTTTGCAAGGAGACATTTTCCGTCAACTTATGATTTCTGGCCACATAGGGGCGAAATTACTGTTGTCAAGGGTCAGCCTCAAATAGACACACCATATCTTTCTATTTAACTGTTAAAGTTATTAAATGATTTATGGTTTAGATATGGGGCAAAATAACTATTGTGAAGGATCAGCCTCAAATAAACTCACCATATCTTTCTATTTAAATTTTGAAGTTATTAAATGATTTAGAGTTCAGATATCACATATGACTGCTTTCATTTCTCTTCATCACTGTTGTCTTTTGTGATCTTTAGCTGCTTACAGGTTGCATTAAACTAAAAAATGGATATTCGAAGGCATTGGACTTAGTTCAAGAACTGAAGTACAAAGGATTACAGATGGACAGTGTGATGTATGGGACACTTTTGGCAGTTTGTGCTGCAAATAACCGATGTGAAGAAGCACAAAATTGTTTTGCTCACATGAAAGATGAAGGCCATTTGCCTAATCTGTATCACTATAGCTCTTTGCTCAATGCTTATTCCTTTGATGGAAACTACAAGAAGGCTGAAGAATTGGTGCAAGACTTGGAATTGTCAGGGTTAGTACCAAATAAGGTTTGTCTCATGTTAATCTTACCACTTATTATGAATGTTCCTCATTGTGCAATATTTTAGTTGCATATTGTATTTGTTGCCCCAAATTTGGCAAACTTATTTGGGAAGGGTTCTAGTTCTGTGAACTGTTAGGTGTCTGAATCTTAGGAGATCTTGTGGGAAAAATTATGTGGCAAACAAAGGCCACTTAGTTCATATTTCATTACTTTTACAACTCGATGTTCTGAAATTTTGAAATGCCAATCATTTTTTGGAGAGAGAACGGCCAACATTGCTATCTTCTTGATTTTTATCATTTGTCCTCTTCTTTGTTCCTCACCACTTTTTTTGCATTCAACCTCTTCATTAGGTTTATTCTATTCTCATAATGGATAACTTTACCAAACTTACTTTTTTGAGGTCACTAGAATTCTTGTTAACCTTTGTGTCTTTATGTGCACATTATCATTATCATTGTGCCAATTTGATGCTATTGAAATTCATTTGAAGCTTAAATTTACGTCTAGCTAATTCATAGTCATCATATTGAGTTTGTGATATTCTCTCATTTGACATGCAAACATCCATCCATCCACACATATTTTTTTCCTATGATCTTTAACTGATGTCCCTGAATTGCCTTGAAATGACTATAGGTAATATGGACAACTTTGTTAAAGGTTTATGTTCGAGGAGGCTTATTTGAAAAATCCAGGGAGCTACTAGATAAATTGGAGGCTCTGGGCTTAGCAGAAGATGAGGTAAACTGAATTCAGTATATCATGTTTGTGTAAGTTTGCTGCGTCATTTTCACCCCGTTATGGAAGATCCGAAGAGTCAAAACGATTATATAGTTGATGTTTTTTATGAAGATTTGGTTGTAACCTGCATGTTAAGGGAAATTCTGTGAATTGTTTTTTTCCTTTTCACTGGCATTTTTTTGTTTCAAATTTCTGTGAATTGTTATTTAAAGTTTTCTGTAATTCGCTATTGAATTTTTTTTTCCTTTGAGCATTCTTAAAAAGGTTTTTTTATGTAAATTGTTATTGGAAGTTGTCTTTATATTGCTATTAAATTTATTGAAGTTGAGGATTTGCCAGTGTCAATGCAGCTCACTCTGATTCATCATGTGAGAGTGACAAATGAATGTGTTTCTGTCTTTATATGTAGTGATACGATACCCGTTTCTTTTATTAGCTACTCATGATTATATTTCCTTTTCTGTATTTCTGTTGCTAATTTTACAATTTACAGATGCCGTATTGTTTATTGATGGATGGCCTTGCAAAGTCTGGGCATTTGAACGAAGCAAGATCAATTTTCTACGAATTGGAAGAAAAGGGTGTTAAATCTGGTATGCATCTCTTAAAGCCTCTAAACTTGATAGGATATTCGACGTAAATATATTATAATCCATGTCATGCAGTGTTTCTGCTTATTGAATGTCAAGCTGATTAGCTGAGTATTATTTGTCTATGGATGATTTTAAGAAATTATCAAAATTGATGGAGTTTTAAATTATTTGGCTGTGCCAGTGGGACCGTAAAACATTTTTTTTCCTTTTTGCTTTGGTTATATTAAGAGTCCATGATTGTACTGTTAAAGTTATACTTCACTTAAAAAATAGGTTGGCAACTTGATATCAATATTGTGATAACTTAATTTATTAGACTATGACACTTAACTTTGTCGCCCATTTTATACACTGAGTTTTGCGCTTGTATAATGAGATTTTCGACCTTATTTCTGTTGTCCTGACCGGTTAGCTATAATTTTTTTTATTTTTTTAGCTAATAGAATTAGCCTTTTGTCCGCTCGCAGATGGATATGCTCACAGTATCATGATTTCAACATATTGCCAAGGAGGGTTTTTGGAGGAGGCAAAACAACTGGCTAAGGATTTTGAGGCCAAATATGAAAAATATGACATAGTTATATTGAATTCAATGCTGTGTGCCTTCTGTAGAGCAGGGGACATGGACAATGTGATGCAAACAATGAAAAAAATGGATGAACGAGCAATTAGTCCTAATTATAATACTTTTCATATCCTAATTAAATATTTCTCGAAGCAGAAGTTATATCTGCTTGCTTATCGCACAATGGAGGACATGCATAAGAAAGGCCACAAACCAGAAGAGGTATGTATATTTACTCTTCGAAAATTTTGAAGGAGCTTTCATTATATATATTTTTCCTTTTTTTTCTATTACACTGGAAATCTTTCATGGTATATTGTGTTTGTATTATACTTATAATCATGGACATGCTAGTGGCAATCATCAATTACATGTTGTCTTTTTTCTTCAGTTTGTAAGTTTAAGATGTAACATAATAAACATTGTCTTTAGCTTCCAGTTAGACAAAGGTGCAACAACATTCTTCTCCACCAGGAAAACTCATCAAAATCGTTTCTTTTTGTCCTAATTGCGCAACCTTTAGGTGGCTTGAAATGTGTTTCTTTCAACTCTTTCTATTACTACAAAAGAGGCTTCCAAGTTCCAAGATGAGTTTAGAGCTCATGACAAAGAAATATTAATCAGTTTCGTGAAAAGACTACAGCTGACCTTTAGTTTATTTTGTCTGGTCTTAATTGCATTAATCATAATTTACTTTTAGTTTTGAAAGCTGAAAGTAGGATGATGAAAAAAAAATAGGATGATGATGGAAGGAAGCCTGTACAATAAGTTGCTCTATAAGAAAATAAAGTAATAAGCTTTTGTGACACCAGCATGTGGATCAGCAATATATTTTTGCACTTTCCAACTGATTCAAAAATATCATGTATGATTCTAGTACCCTGTAAAATCCAGGAATGTATCATTTTGACCTTTTTTGTTTCGATTTCAGATTTCAAATCAAGGAATATGAGTTCAAAGCATTTAACATTATGTTTCTTTTTCCAGCAATTTTGTTCCTTCTTAATTTATCATCTTGGTAAAACCAAAGCCTATGCAGAAGCCTTTTCTGTGTATACTATATTGAAATATGGAAAGAGAACAATGTGCAAATCCCTGCACGAGAAGATCTTTCACATACTTATCGCTGGACAGCTTCTCAAGGACGCTTATGTTGTAGTCAAGGTATGGTTTATTTTCGTATTGCAATAATAAAGAAGGGTTTCCAAACCTTACCAATGATTTTCTGTTTGTAAGTTGTAACATTAATAATTCCCATATTCGCTATTTTTAATGACAATTTCTTACCCCTGATTCCCGTCAAACAGACTTGGTGCTTGTTTGCTTCTTGTTTTACATTTTTGGTCCTTGTAATGTTTGTTTCTCTGTTTGATGAAATATTTTTTCCTCTTGAGTTATATTGTTTACCTGAACTTTTCTTGTCAGGACAATGCTGATTCGATTTCTCAAGCTGCTATAAAGAAGTTTGCAAACGCATTTATGAAGCAAGGGAATATCAATCTGATAAACGATGTTATGAAAGCTGTTCATGCTTCTGGATACAAGATTGACCAGGTAAAGGCTTATAGACTTGCATGAATCTGCTTCTGCTTAGTTGTTGAACAATTGAATTACTTTTACTTAATCCTTTCGGAGCAAGTTTAATAGCGAAAAATTCAGAATTGCTGCAACTTTTACTGATATAAAATGGCCCTGGTGCAAAAATACGCAATTTAGATGGAAAATTTGAATGATTTTTACTCGCCAGTTAAAGGAGATCTTATAGCAGATAAAACAATTTTAATTTTTAATCATTCAGAATCTTAAATTTCAGCTTTAGTGAAGTCAGAATACCACCTGATCCATCTTGCAGATGCCTTTGATTGTATCCGCGTTAAAATTTGTTTAATTTATTCTTCTCTTAAATGCTAAGGTTCTAGAGGCCTTAGTCTTGTTCTTTGGCATATAATAGTATAAATAAAGCATAATATACAAAATGGATTCGCCTCTGAAAAGTGGAATAAAGCAATAATAGAACATGTTTACTTGGTGACACAACTGGGAAGTAAAGGAAACATAGAAAAGAAGAGAAACGAATAAAAGACAACAAAAAAAAGGTTCCTCCAAAAATCGTTGTTTTGGAGGTACATACATAAGTGCATTATAGACCTATTATATACATGCTTAAATTGCACAGATTGAAAATTCAGTTAGAGGTTTATTAGTATTTACTGTTCATTACACTTTATTCATTAAACTGAATATGCAGCAAAATGGCTGATATGGAAAGACTTCTATTGTGAAAGTAGTTTGAGAAAACTAGTTCAATTGTTAGTTGCTAAGCTGCTTCAAGTTCAAAGGGTTGAATGAGGCATTTGCTCTGAAACCTGAACTTTTTGTATTCTTAACCCTTTTAAGTGCAAAATCAGTATTATTCGAATACTTTTTCTTCAATTTCTCTCAGGAAGTATTTCAGATGGCTGTCTCACGATATATTGAAGAACCTGGAAAGAAGGAGTTGCTTCTCCAATTGCTGCAGTGGATGCCTGGCCAAGGTTACGTTGTCAATTCTTCAGCAAGAAACTTGATTCTTAAGAATACTCACTTATTTGGTCGCCTGCTTATTGCTCAGATCTTGTCCAGCCAACACATAAAGTCAAAAGCCCTGAAATCTCACTAGATCAAAGGTTAGATGAGTTCAAAACTCTAAGAATTGCAGGTTTTTTTTTTGAATTCGGAGGTCTTAGAGCTCTGCATATATAACAAACATGTTTCAATCCCAATAATAGTATATATTTTCATTATTTTTTATTGATATAGTTGGAGCTATATGTTATTTTTAGTCAGTGATCATCCCATATGTGTAAAGCCTAATATTACAGTGGAATTGATGATCCTATCTACTTTGGTGTCCCTGATGTAGGGAGGGGTTGAGACGAAGTACAGTAATTATTTTGATTCTAAACAAACAAAGAAAAGATAATTGAACTTCACAAGCTTACAAGGACCAATTTCTGGGGCAGAAATTCATTTTGTTTTATGTAAGTTTATAACAAAAGGAAAGAGGGGTATTAATACCCTAAATGAAGTGTATTAGCACAATTATTTAGGCTTAATATCCTGATGAATTGCCAAAGCGAATTAAAATATGTAATAGGTTAACATAAAAAATATGTTATGTGGTTTGATTGATTTGCAAAAGCGTCATTGTAGAATTTTCTTTTTCAAAAGGGTGTTTGTTATTTTAAAAGTTAGCTAAAAGAGGATTCTTACAAAGAATAACTTTATCTTTCTAGAATTGAAATTTTGTAACTTTGTTAATAAAAATATAATACACTTTAATAATAAAATTTTAAAATTTATTGAGAAGTACAAATATTTTTGAAAATTTAAATGTTATTTAAAAAACCATGATAAAATGAATAACTTTCGAAAATTACTGAAACTCTGAGGGAAATAATCTATTCTATATATCATATATGAATAATAACCTTTATAATCTAATCAAACAAATATTTAAATGATAATGGTGTTCCTATTTCCAAAGTAAAATGATTGGAAATTCATTCCAATCCAATTCTAGTATCAGCATGCTTGATCTTAAGAAAAGATTTTTTGCAAAAAGGTTGGCTAGAAATTTCTTATAAAAACACTAGCCCCGCTCAGTTCATAATGAGAATATTTTACTCCTGCTTGCCTGTTGAAGAATGAACCGGCAACTCATAGGCAGTGACATGGTTAAAGGAACTATGCATAATTTTTAGATAACATGCTTAAATTATAGGAATGTTGAGTTGATAAAAAAACCTTCTCTAAATCTGTTATTGTTAATCTATAAATATGCTAATTTTTGAAATCACAAGCATCCTTTCGCAATAAAAATTTCACAAGGACCGTTTCGCAAAACGAACACGGGGCATGTTTTTCAAGTTCACCCTATATTAATAATGAAATTTGTGATCCGCTTCAAGCTATTTGTTTTTGGAAAATTACTGATGAAGTCTAGCAGATAAACATGGTTCCACTGGAAAGTAAAATTCTAAACTGCAAATGCTAAATTGGCTATGATCATATAATGGAAAAATGGAGAACGAGAAATCCGAGTAGCCAGATGAATATGGATGGGACCAAGAAAAGATAGTTACAAACTAAATTGGCTGACCTAATATTTTAGTTTCATTTCAGGTATCAAAGTATGAGTAAATCTTAGTCTTGCAATGCTGGTAAAATGTCCAAACTTTTTCCGTCTTCCAAAAATAAGATAAGATAGTTCCATACATTATTATTTCTTTACAATTTACAGTCGCTCTTTTTCTTAAGCATGTTATCGAGTCAACCATTGATTGATTTGCAAGACAAAATCATATTCTCATTTCATGCAATTCAGCATTTAGCCACTGCAAGCTGATCGCCTCTTACCACAGCTAAGACCTGCATCAATCACATCTTAAACCTTTTATAATTCGCATAATCAATGCATTTTTCACCTTAATCCAAATCACAAATTAAACTCACCTCACTCATTGATACCTTGCTATCATTTTTCAGGCAAAGTAACGCAGCCTTCACCATATGAATCACCCTTATATCGTCGATACCTTCCATTCTAGGATCCAATACCTCACTTATTAGACCGTTTTCGAGCTGTGGCAACGCCTATATTGTTAAAACACCATACAAAATTAGTGCTTCTATATGAAAATTAACAAAGAAAGTATAACAAGTGTGTATGCTATTACTTACCCATCGAATCAAGCTCTCTTCATTCTCATCTGCAAATCTAGCAGCGCTTTTCCCGCTTATTAGCTCAATGAGAAGCATTCCATAATCACATATATCGACAGAACACCCTTCATTTTCCTTCATATCGGTACTGCTTCAACCGCACAAAACAATATAAATATTTCACACTAGAGTTAGAATTTTTACAACATATGAAAACAGGATGTCTTACTTGGATTCGGAGTCTCCATCCTTGAGCCATCTAGCAGTTGAGAAATTGGTAAGCTTGAAAAAAGCAGAAAAAAATGTCAGTCATGAAGGTGAATAAAGAGATCTTCAAAATATAACCAGGGCCAAATTGCATTGTGATCCCTGAACTTGTCCCCAAATGCCTATTTGCCCCTTCAAGTTGCAAAAAGTGCACAAGTTTGCCCCCCGCCCTCAATGCTACGTGTCAACTTCTGGATGGAGTGAGAAAAATGACATCTTTGAATAGTCAAACCAGCCAGAAAATGACACGTGGCATCGATGGGGCAAAATGGTGCACTTCTCGCAGGTTTGTGGGGTTATTTGGAACTTTTGAAAGTTCAGGGGATCAAATGAGCGTAAAGGGACATGTTCAGGGGGTCCCGATGCATTCAGCCTATAATTAGATATTTTTGATTTAGATACTTGCCATAGCAGACCAACCATTCGAGAAAGCAACATGATCGGAACAAACAGAGAGATGAACAATAGCTCCTCCTTCAAAACATTCCTCGTGAAGATACCGCAAACTTCCGCCTATTTCCACCGCAATGTACCACCTTGCTTTCCATGGCAAGTTTCTTGCCGCAGATTCATCGTCTGAAAGAAAAAACACATCCAACCCTTTATGCAAATTAGGACACATGTTAAGGACCTGTTTGGGATTGCTTTCCTGGCTGCCGTCTAAGAAAGCTCCACTCACAAACTTTCCATAGAAGAAAACAACATATTTTGATCTTGGATAAAAGATTTGGACTCTTAATACTAATTAATTAAGATCTGTTTGCTATTGATTTTCCTAAGGTCAAAATCTGCACTTATAAAAAAGGCTTGAAAATTGAGCTTTTCATTACTGCAGCCTAGGAAAGCAATCCTAAACTAGCCCTAAGAATTTAACTCAGGATTGAGTCTTACTTTGCAAGATAGATGCGAGAGTGCCTAAACAGGGATAATCATAAACCATAAAAGCACAAGTTCCAGTGCAGCAGTATCCAACAAGGTTTGCTATGTTTCTGTGCCGAACTCTCAAAAGAATCTTCAGCATTGTCCAAAACCGATCATCGTTTTCCGAAAATGCCCTCACAAGTACTGGACTTCCCTCGACAATACCTTCGTAGACCTTGAGATCACCCGGTTCTCCAATCATATTTTCTTCCGCAAATCCGTTCGTCATCTCTTCGATCTCGGCCTGCGAAAATGCTCGAGGATACCCACATCGCCAGGACAGAGGATACCAACAAGGAATTCGAGGTTTTTCACAAGAGTGATCTTCGTTTTGAACGCAGCTGATTCCAGATTCTTGAATTTCATCATCGGGATTTTGAAAATGATCGGTTTGAACTGTCGAGAAATTCGCAGGAGGAGGAGGAGGAGCTTTTGCGGGTGTTAAAGTCGCAACATCTTTTCCCTTCATTACAGCAATGTTACATCCTACTTGTGTATATATGCTCACCTTGTGTTTCTTTAGGTAGCTGCATACATTTAAGTCCTCGCAATCACTAAACCATGCTTAAACTTCGATTACGGAAAAACGAAACACGAACTTAATTAGCAAGTTAGGATTTTTTTTCATGGTGATTGAATACCAACACGAATACTTTTGATGTTGTGTTTGGATTAAGTCACTAAACACTAATCTGATAATCATAATCTATATGATCAATTCTCACAACATGAATTAGCTACTTATGATCCTCAAAATCAAATATGTATTGGTATTAGTAGGAGTACCAGTCTAATATAATCCAACGAGGATTAGAGTTTTGAGCTTGTTTGACAGTCACTTCCAGAATGCAAAATCCAAAAGCAAGCTTAACTTCCATATTCACCTGTAAATCTAAAGTTTAATTAGTTGGACACAAGAGTTATCATAGAAGATTACACATGAACAAAGAAAACCTCATTTTTCTTGCACTGTCGATAAAATGGTTGGAGATTATTCTGGTAGAGTTCCTTTTTCCTCTCAATTTCTTCTGCAAGTTCTCTAGGCCTACTTTCTCCTTGCCCTAAGCTTGTTGACAGCTCCAATCTTTCCCCTATTAAATGAATTAGTTACAGAAATAGTAAAGAGGGGAAACGAATTAGAATCAGGGTTAGGTATTTACAGATTCCGGAGATGGTAATGCCCATATTCAAAGGGAAGCAAGAATTCTTCCTTCCAAAACCAGTGGAAACGCCGAGAACAATAACGGTATCGCGGCGGCGAACCACATGTTTAAGAGCCCAATCGAGTGCATCCATATTTCCTTTGTTTTTATTCCCATCCATTACTACCATTACACTCTCTCGCCCATTTGAAACGCTTCCTTCCACCATTTTTGTCTGTTGTTGATTGGTGTTCGTCTTCGATTGAGAATGGAAGGAATCGCGGTATATAAGGTGCTATAGAGAAAGGGGAATATCTGCATAGGAGATCCGCCATTGACGACTGCAACAAGGCTTTGATTTTTGTCTTCTCGTTGCTTACTATGCTCTAATTAATCACTGCTTGCTTTTTGTGAGCATTTTATGCTTCTTCTTGTCCTGATTAAATTGAATTTTTTTTTCTCAAATTTCAGCCGTTTAAAAATAATGAAAACATTTTTTTGTTTTTCATTGTCCTTGTGTCACGGGCTGAGTTTTCGACGATGCACCGTGCGGCACTAGCACTCGAACAACCAATGATAATATGGTAGCAAAGCCTTAACACAAGAATGGCTTAGACCTTAATGCGCGAAAGCGTTAGTAATGCGGAAGCGAGAACTAGAACACTTTATTAATACTTCACTAAGTATTACAAAGCTTTACACACTCCTTTCCAAGCTCTCTCAAGAGACTTTGCAAGGTTGAGTTTACAAATGAGGGGTGAAACCTTTATATAGGCATTCTACCTCCTTAACCAATGGTCTAGATTTATTCTCTAGAAATATCCCTAATCCAATGGCTTTCATGGAGAAAAATCTGCCTATGTCATTTTAGTGACAGATTTCTAAAGTTTTCCTTGCAATTCTGCCCTTACTGGAAGTTTCTGGAAACTATGACAAATTTCTGCAAGGAAATTGGGCCCTTACAGTAGCCTACATGCCTTTGGGTTGTTTTCTGCGGGTTGATGGTAGATTTTGGCCCATTCCTCTCATAACTCTGCCATTTATTGATATTTTCTCGCACAAAACTTTGCATGTTGCATTTTAAACACGTCATGGACCTTTCCATGAAGTTTCGCCCTTGTGCTTGTCCGTTTGTGGCAAAAGTGGCATGCCCTCGTGCTAGATTTCTCGTTGCGTCACGCCTAACCTTGTGGCATTGCCCCTTTGCGAGCTTTCTCGCATGTGGTTTGCGAGGATTTGCGAGACATGATTCACGGGCCGTGACATTCTCCCCCACTTGAATTCGCAAAGCCCTCGTCGCGAGCGAAGTCTTGCCGCCCCTATGCTTCTCGAGTCCCTTTGCCTTTTCTCCGCATCTTTGATGAGCATTTCCATGACCATCCTCGGGCTCTTTGCTTGGTCTCCCCATTGTAAATGCAGCGATAGAATGCTTGCCATACTTCAAACCCCCCTTTGTTTGACTTGGCAAAACATCTTCGCGATTGCATTGCACAACGCAAGAACCCCCTCCTTGCACCATCATCATTGTGTTGGTGTTTGCCATGATTGTGGCATTCATTTTGTCCAGCAACTCCATGCCAAGCACTAAGTCCAAATCATCAAGAGGTGCAAAGGAAAAGTCTATCTTACCTTTCCATGCTCCGATGGCTAGCGGCACTTCTTTGGCCTCCCCCACTAGATTTGTCCATGCGCCGTTTACTCCCTTGAAACATGCTTCGCATGGTTTCCACTCTACCCCCAGAGTGCAAGCAGCTCCCTCGATCATGTAGCATGTGTCCACCCCAGTATCGAGCAATCCCCACTTTGCTCCTTTAGCGAACTTGTCCTTGACAAACAAACGCCTCGGCTTGGCTTGTCCTCCCATGTCCTCACCACGTTATGTTTCTTTACACAAGCCACATTTCTCAGACCCTCTTCCTCAAAGTCTTGTATTAAAAAGGTCAATTTCTTCTTTGACGGACAATCTCTCGCCAAATGCGGTCCTTCATATAAGAAGCATGAAAACGATCCCTTTGTCTTCAAGGCTTCTCCATGCAAGAACTTCGCTTCGGTTAGCTTGGGGTAAGACTTCTCCTTGTCTTCCCCTCCCTCGGGGTGGAATGGTTTATTGCCATTGTCTCTTGCGTCTTCTTTTCTCTCGAAGTCCGCAAGTGATTCGGCAACGCGGAGTGCCTCCCTAATGTCGCGAACATCTTGCCTTTGCAACTCCATCTTTGCTGATCAAGTTAATCCATCCGTGAATGTGAACAGTGCTTCTCATGGAGTAATGTCTGGAATGTCCAACATTAAGTCCGAGAATTTTGCCACATACTCGCGAATATGACCATCGTTACGGCGAAGCTTTGCTTGTGCCTCCATCTCGGCATCCGCTGGTAGGAATTATCGCGTAAATTCCTCTTTAAAACCATTTCAATTGGTAACAATTGCCTCATTGCCTCCCATGGGTTGAGACATACGTTTCCACCAAGATAGAGCGATATCTTTTAAATAAAGAGAAACTTGGAAAATTCTTACCACATCATCTTCTAGACCGGTTGCTCCGAAGTAGCACTCCATAGTGAAGATGAAATTATCCATGTCTTTCAATGTACGATTCCCATTGCACATGTTCGGCTTTAGCACCTCGACCTCGGAGTTATCCCCAAAACTCCACCTGGACCTTGCGCATTTAAGGCATTCACCCTCGCCCTCAATTGCTCAACCTCTTGGCGCTTAACGGCTTGCGCTCTCGATGCCTCAAAGTCTTCTCTTAACTTGAGGACATTGCCTTACAGTGTGTTTAGTCGAGCGGTGTTTGCCTCACAATACTTAGTGCAGCGTTCAGCCAATACGCTGAGAGAACTCAGCATGTCATCCCTCAACTTTTGCACGATCCCGAGCAATTCTTCCCTCAATTACCCCATGCACCCAGCGACAATACCCTCCACCATTGGAGTATGTTCTTCCCAACGATCATTGTGATCTGCGACAGCAAGTTCTAGCTGTGCCAACCGCTTTTCGATTCTTGTCATAGGGTCTCTAACTTGAGATTTATCCCTACGGCTTCCTTTGCGAGTATTCCTCTCTTGCTCGCTAGGTTCAGCTACGTTCAACTCCAAGTTGCTTGCGTTTTTCGAAGGATTCGATATCACGCTCTAATACCAACTATCGTGAGCTGAGTTTTCGATGATGCACCGTGCGGCACTAGCACTTGAACAATCAATGATAATGTGCTAGCAAAGCCTTAGCACAAGCCTTGACGATGGCTTAGACCTTAATGCGCGGAAGCGATAGTGTTGTGGAAGCGTTAGTAATGCGGAAGCGTAAAGTAAGCAAGCACACTTGCGAGAACTAGAACACTTTATTAATACTTCACTAAGTATTACAAAGCTTTACACACTCCTTTCCCAGCTCTCTCAAGACACTTTGCAAGGTTGAGTTTACAAATGAGGGGTGAAGCCTTTATATAGGCATTCCACCTCCTTAACCAATGGTCTAGATTTATTCTCTAGAAATATCCCTAATCCAATGGCTAGAATTGCTTAATCTAGAGTTTTCATGGAGAAAAATCTGCCTATGTTGGTTTAGTGATAGAAATCTGGAGTTTTCCTTGCAATTCTGCCCTTACTGGAAGTTTCTGAAAACTATGGCAGATTTCTACAAGGAAATTGGGCCCTTACAGCTGCCTGCATGCCTTTGGCTGTTTTCTGCTGGTTGTTGGCAAATTTTGGCCCATTTCTAGCATAACTCTGCCATTTATTGATATTTTCTCGCACAAAACTTTGCCCATTGCATTTTAAACATGTCATGGACCTTTCCATGAAGTTTCACCCTTGTGCGCGTTGGTTTGTGGCAAAAGTGGCATGCCCTCGTGCAAGATTTCTCATTGCATCACGCTTAACCTTGTAGCATTGCCCCTTTTTGTTAGCTTTCTCGCATGTGGTTTGCGACATGATTCACAGGCCGTGACACTTATTAAACATAGTTTTTCGTGTTTCATCAAAGTAAGGTACGGAATGGTATGGTTCTTTTAAAATTTTGTGTTTGGATAGATAGTATGGTGTAATATGATTTTTTAAAATTTTAGTTTGATTTAAAGGAAAATCACCAAAATCCGTAGTTCTATTTTCATGGTTCTTGGAACCACGAAAAAATCATGAGAGAACGTACAATGAAAATAATCATACAATCAAATAAGTAAATTTAAGTTAGAATCATACTATACAATGAAAAACCATGAACCAAACAAGGTTAGCAAATCCATGTTAATGACCCGTAGGTCTATTATTTTGTTCATGCCTTATAAATCTTAAATAGTAACCAAGATTCGCATTCACCCCCCTCTGTCTAAGGACCAACAAAACAGTTTTTTAGTACAATTCAAAATTGAGGAGGCAATTAGTCAAAAGTGTCAAGTTAGGACTGTATTAAATGTATAAGCCTAGATTATATAATTCATGGAGTTTGCATCATGCTACAATTATTTTAGTATTGTGTTCGTAATTAAAAAATTAAATTTTATATTCTTTAAAATCCATATGAAGAAAGTCAAAAAAAAAAATTATATGATTATTTTGTGATTAATTACTTTAACTTTCTCTTTCAATAGGTGTTTATAAGAAATTTGATGTAATATAGTGCTTATTTTATATTAAACATGTTCATTTAGCAGGTTAAGCCGGTTCATGTGTCTAGCCTCATCGGAAATCCTTGTAAAATTATCAACTCAAACTCAACCCAACCTAGTTCAATATTTTCGACTAGGTTTATGAAGCAATTCCCAAACCCAATCCATGACCTAACCGTTCACTACGTTTCAAATTTTTATGTATTTAAGTTTAGAACATGAGTAAAAAAAACTATACATTTTATATAAAATTTAAATAACAAAATTTCTTACCAATCTGTCATTTATAATTACTTCACTTTGCATTCGTTAATCTTTACTTGCAAAAACTAACAAATTAGCCATCAACATCACAAAAAATATAATCATATTAAGCTCAAATAAGTTTTTGTTTTCTATCCGGAGTTTTGCATGCATGCGGGAGAATCTGGAGGCATCGAGAGGGCATAATGTTGCATCAAATTCTCAGCCCCGTGACACTATAAGTATGAAAAAAAATCTGGAAATCATATTTAAACGATACATGTAAGTCCAGTTAGTATCCGAAATTTGTTTAATCAAACAGGCATAAAATTATACACATTGAGTATTTGAAGCTACAATTGGGCATTTGGAGCAGCAACACTTTCCACTCGTTTAGTTGGTAGAATAGCTATTCGGCAGAATAGGAGAAAAACGAATGAAAATAGACCAAATTTGGTAGAGATTTGGTCTAGATTCCAACATTAGAGAGAATGGTTAATCCTTGCTACCATAGGACTCATGGAATAGTTATTCCTTCATTTCAAAGAGGAATAGTTATTCCATGATCCTTATAGTAGCTAGGAATAGCTATTCCCTTCGATTTCGGTTTCTAGACCAAATCTTTACCAAACTTAGCTTTTTTCATTCATTTTTTCTTCTATTCTGCGGAATAGCCATTCCACCAACCAAACGAGCTGTTTGAGTACTTAGAATATGAAAAACCGATAAAAAAGCAAATGAAAAGAGATCAAAAGTGGTAAATCCATTAGGAAACAGCTACATAGATGTTGTGAAAGGAAAAGCGATGAAATGATGAAAGAATCGAAATTAGTGAGAAATGGAAGGGAAAGGCGCAAAAGAAAGGAGATGTGTTGGGATTTAAACCCGAAGATACCGAATTTACAGATTCAATCAAAATCAATATAAGCATTCATTCAGCAAAAAAACTAAGGAACACAAGATTTTACTTGGTTCCCCCTAGTGGACTTACGGAAACAAGCCACTCTTTTGAAAGTTAATCCAAGGGCAAGGATTTCAATAGCTTCATTGGATAGCAAAGAATGAGTCAAGGTACAAGATTACAGCCATTAACATCAAGAATCTCTCAAGAACAAGAAACAATAAATTGAAACTATTGAAGCTTAACAAAAAAGAAGAAAACTGAATAACAGAGCTCACAACCATGGCTAACAACCCAAAGAAATTAACATGCAACCCTAAACAACGAAACCAAGAAGCATACCCGAAACAACCCTCATCTCTTCTCTTTTATAGGTAAAATCAGTAACCGCTTCTCAACAGAATCCGTCAACTTGTAGTTCTCACGTGCCAAGGAAGCTTCTAGACTTTCATCGAGCACATGGCTTAGCGATTAACAAAGAAGAGGTTTCAGTGAAGAGAAGGAACAAAGAGGCGCAAAAAGAGAAGAGAAAAGGATAAGGCAGTAGCAGAAATAAGGAAGCAATTTATAGCTAGGGTTATGTAGGAAATGGGTTAAGTGAAATGGGCTTGTGTGTGGGCTTTAAATAAGACAAAGCTGAAGCCAAAAATGCTTTAGGCTCAACAAGATGCAAACTGGAGGCGAAAATGAAGTTTGAGATATAAATTTTGGGTTTGAGAAAATAAATAAAAACTAAAAAATACAAAATGTAAGCCCAATAGTTATTTGAGAAATCCATATATATTAATTTATAAAAAGTGTTAGTTACATTATTGTTGTGTGTTGTTTTTAGATAAAATATTTATTAAAAAACAATAACTTTACAAAAGCACAATTTTTTATTTACAGAATTGACTTGTATGTTAAAAATTTATTAGAATTATGTAACAATTCTATTTTATAAGAAATATGTTAGAAAAATATTAAAAATATGTTAGAATTTTATAGATTTATGTTAGAAATCATTAGAAACCTAATAAAACATTTTAGATATTAGAATGATGTTAGAATTCTATTATATAGATAATTAAGACTTCTAAGACTTGTTTATATGTTTTATGAGAGAATTCTAGTAGATTATTTTTTGTCAAATACTATACATTTCAACTCAAATCTGTTAATAATTTATTAAAAACCCAGTAAAATACTTTACATATTAGAAAACATGTTACAATGCATAAAATGTAAGAAATCTGATAGAAATCGAATATAGGGATCAAAAGAAAGATTTGTATTACTTAAACATAAAATCTGAAAAAATCGTAGCAACTTGAAATAAATACACAAGAAACATCGAAAGAAACGAAACTATTACCCTCAGTTTAAGATCCATTCGAATGAATAAACATACCAATCTCTTGATTATACAAAATCAATAACTAATCCCTCTGTTCATCTTCTTCTCTTTACGATAAAATCATGCCAATTTTGATAGAATTAAACACAGAACTAGAAGAAACTGAAGACCAAGATGAAATTGCAAGAAAAGGAACAACGACTAGAGGAGCAGCGAATGAAAGATGAGGAGTAGCGTATGTTGGCGTAGAGATTGGAGGAGCAGCGACGACAAGAGAAAGAGCAGTGATGATAAAAGGAAGAGGAGATGCGATTGGAAATTGCGATCAGAGAAACAAAGAAACTGGGACTGAGATTGAAAACACGATTGGGAGAAGAGGAGGTATGTGAAGAGCGTTAATGTGTAAAAAGTTAAGCGTTTTGGCTACTTTTGTGTATTAGAAAGGCTTGTGTAAATACGTAGATATTGAATCTAAAAGTTTAGAAAACAGTGATGTTTTGATAAATTTAAAAAAATTATTGAATCAGAATATGTATACACTTATCAAGCCCGGCCCATCAAACCCAATCCTATCAAGACTCGGGCAATACTGAGCTAGTAAGCGACTGTCCAAGTGGGCCGGGCCTGCAAACAATTCACAGTAACCATATTAAGCACCAAAATTAGAGTATGCAGTTTGAGAGACTAATTTTTATGTAATAATATAGATTTCATTGATGCTATCTTACTTATAATTAAAAAAAAAAACGGAACATTGTTTTTCAAAAAAATTGTCTTTATGAAAGTGGGTAGTTGATGTTGTTGATTGACGGGAAATTGCCATGTTTCTGTCAATTTTGTAGCCTTGCTCTGCTAGTTGGTTGAAGTAAGCATATTTTATAAATCTGTGCTTAGTAAAAATTGAATATTAATATATTTTATAAATTTTTCATTCAAACTATTAAAATTATATGGATTAGTTTTCAGCAGTTTCAACTCCAAAAATTGAGGCAACATTGCCCTTCCATCAAAATTTAAGTTTTTGCCTGCTAAATACCAACTCGCTATGACAACAACTTCACAAGTTGATTAGTTTTTGTGGAGCAAATTAATTGATTGAATTAAATGATAAAGAGGCAATATAAACATGTTAGAGTAGTCGTGCTCTTATCTCAATAATAACCACTACTAGTATTTAGGCTATGTTATAATTCTATAAATTGGTTTATGTTGTAAATAATATGAATATATAAACAAGAATATACATTACATGAACAAATAGAAAAGTAGAAAAGACAAAGGTGGAGAGAAAGTAACATAGAATTCTCATTATTCTTCTTTGTACAACAAACCTATATTTATAGGTAAAAGCTAAGTACTTGTAGAGACACAAGTTACACACATTAATATACTTAAATGGTGGAAGGTTAATGAACATCAATTCTATATATGTTACATATACATACATACATATATATATATATATATATATATATATATATATATATATATATATATATATATATATATATATATATATTGAGGCAGACACGTTTCAATACTCTCAATAAAAATCCTATAATAAATTAGCTAATTAATATTGTAAGCGATAGTCGGCCTGAAGTTGGTATAATTCCTTTACAACAACAGATGATTGAACAGTTTTCCCTAAATAAATGAAATTGGCCGGGAATTAATTATATTTTATCTAATTTAATGGGCGCCCGATTATTTTTCTTATGTTCAAAAGTTTGCAGTGTATTTGGCATTAATTACTAAGATTATAAAGAAACAGAAAATTAGGATTTAAAAGTATAACCTCAAAATTTAAGTGATTAACTATAATTCAAACTTCAAACCCAACTAACTGTGTAAGATAATACGGTCAAGTTTCCGTCAGTGTTTTAAAAAGTACTAGCGCTAGTCGGACAGCCGGAGTCTCCAGAAACCTAAGCAGGGATTAATCGGGACCAAGGCGGGACTTAGGCGTTAATCGGCGGGGTTTAAGTGTTAGGCGCAATCGGGCGGGCGTGTTTGGAGTAAACATAAAATGCCAAATAATTAAATTAAAAGCTACTTAGTAACTTGAAAAAAAACAGAATGAAAAAAATATCTCTTATTTGTAGGGCATAAGAAAAGGGATTGGAGTGAAATGTTGACAACGTATTCTCTCTAACGATAAAAGTTAGTCATGGTTTCTAAGAAAGAATATGAATGAGAAATAAAAAAAAAAATAGCTATCTTGTGTTGTTTGACAAAATTCTTTATATATATGAGAGGGCATAAACAATAACAGGGTAGGACGGAGTATGGCAGTAGCCAAATCCCCAGCCGCCGGAACTGGTAGTGGTAATAAAAAAAATACCATATCCTAGGAAGAATAGGGGGGATGGGCTATGGCAAAGGTGAACACAACAAGCTTTTCATTTACTAGACCACCACAAAAAAGCCACCACTTTTAGCACCGTGATAATTAAAATAACCTGGCTCACCTCTTTCACTAATTCCTCTAAATTTCCTTATACTGCCTTATTTTAAATATTGACATTTTCTTGTATTTAAATATATATGGCTTTTCAAATTTTTAAGGTATTTTTTATTTAATTATTTCGATCCTACTTTTATTAATTTATACAATTTTCAAGATAAATATGTATCATGTGATTGATTTCTTAGCTTAGTGGTAGAGATTGAGTTCGTCTCTAGAGGTCACAGGATCGAACCACATCTGGGGTGAGGTAGGGATTTTCCTTTATAATTTAATAATATAAACGCATTTACGTAATTTTTTTTTAAAAAAAAAAGATAAATATGGATCATTATATTAATTACATAACTCAATCAAAAGATGAATTTGTAAATTATACATTCAGTTTATTGTTTTATTGAAACCCATAAATTAATTGAAAAGTCATATCTAGATGGAGGGATTATTTTATTATAATTGTATTTTATTATCACTAATTTTATTCAAAAATGACTACCAGTCACTATTTATTCCTTATTTGTCCACATTTCTTCTATTAATCGTAATAAAAATATTCTTATTCTATTTATATCTAAATTTTTCTTTGTTGCCAACTCTTCCTCTATTTATGAAGTCATTGAAATTTTACATTTCAACACCTTTAATTGTCTCCTTTTATTTTCTTTTGATTCTATATTATATACAGAATATATATATATATATATATATATATATATATATATAAACCATTATTTAATATCATTATATTTCTTTGTTAGGATTTTGAAATTGAATTGGAGTAGAATGAGGTGGATTGAAATAAATTTGAGTTTTGTTTATGTTTAGTGAAATTTAATGATTGGATTAAGGTTTATTAAATAGGATTTTTTAATTGAAATAGAATTAAGCATTTGGTACAAAGATGTATTTCACCCGTTGTTCAAAGAGATCTTGCAATTGATCCGGCCTATGTAAAGGTACTTGATGGGCTTGTTGATCTTTTGATTTGTTGGGCCTTTCAAACCTATATACTTACTTGTGTTGTCACTTACCAATAAACCTGTTCGCGGGGAGGGAGATGTTTTAATAGGTCAAGCTTAAACACTTACTTTTTACAAAAGTCTGACCCGAGCCTGGGCAAAGCTCAAAATTTTATGGATCAGATTTAATTTTTATATAAATACCCAAGCCCGATCCGAGCTTAGTCAAATGAATAATTTTATTTTCTGTATTTATTATATATTTATATATTAGATTTAAAATTATTTTGAACTTTTATAATGTGATTACAATAAAATACTATTAAAGATTTTAAGTAAATAATGCGATTGTTTTAAAAATTTAAATATATTTTTACTTATTTTATTTTTTCAATTTAGTTTAATTGCAACATTTATAATAAAAAAAATTCATGAATTTGGGAATGACCTTGTAAGCTCGGTTCAGGTCCGGCCCAACCCGAGTCTAAAATTTTAAAATATGTATTTGGGTCAGACTTGGGTTAATTTTTTTAGTAAAAAATCTACCAAGTCTAGCTCGAACCTGACCCGGCCTGCCCGATGAACAAGTCTACTTTCCAAGTACTCAAATTTTACCTCATTAAGACAAATTGATGTTATTCTCCTATTTTATCAAAAAATTTCAAATAAATGGTCAGTTATCACAATATTCATAGCAATTAAAAATATCAATTAGATTTAAGTCAATTCAACGAAGAGTGAATATGATTGATTATGAATCAATTCCGATCACCTTTAAATCTCCGTTCAATATAAAAAAAACATTTATGAAATACCTCATTTTTGGTGATATTCCCTTTTTTTTATTTAAATAATATTTTCCAAATTGACCAAATACAAGAAAAATATTAAAAAATTACTTCTAATTGCTACTCATTTATAAGTTCTATTTTATTGTTAAAGTGCTCAATATATTTTCTTATATTGTTTTACATGGGTTTGGAAAATGTCAAGAATAGACATATTAGGCCGAACTATATGTTATGCTTAAAAACTGATCGAATTTTGATTTGACAACAATAAATGAATTAGCGTGAAGTTAATGTATCACATGGAATAACTATTAGATCTGGTCTAGTGATCAACACCCTTGAAAAATCCATGAAATGTACCATCAACAAATTTGATATAAATATCCCATATTTCTAAAAAATATATACAACATATAGAAATAGTACTTAATAGGATATGAGCTCTACTAATGCTGACTAGTATGGTTTGAATAAGTTTGATGCATACTCTTTTATTGAGGATTATGTCTATAATTTACTATTGCCTCAATTTGTCGCAAGTTTGTCACGGTTTGTGGTAATCCGAGGCAGAATTATTAATCGCCCCAATATCATCTACAAACATGCTAAAACTATGTCGGAAGATTCAATAAAAAGCAGAAGAAATGCGCATTATCTACACTGCGCTATTCTGCGCGTCACTCCTGTGATAGTAGTTGGAGACCCAAAATCAGTGATTATATAAGAGATTTCATGAACCCTATTCAACATGAGATAAGAAAATCTTAATTAATTTTGTCAACTTGTGTTCGTAATTGACTTGAAACATGATCTATCTCGATGTTTATTGTCATATTTTGCAAAATTGAAACAATTATTAGCGCACCAGAAGTTTTGCAAATATATGCATTGAAATGTAGTCTAGTTTCACATTTAATTGTTTTCTTCCCCAACGGCACGCAAATATGGATAAAAATAATTGTAACTAATAAGTTCTAGTCCAACCGTGAAAAATCTTAACACGATCTATCATACAAAATTTGAGAAATTATATGAAAAAGTTCGACCTTTGAGATGGAAAAAATACCTTGTGGGACCCAAAATGTTAAAACTTAATAAATATCATGTTTAATGTAGAGAAAGTTCTCAAATTTTATATAATTTCCCTCTGAAACAACCAACTTCTCCCACAGTTTTTAAAGCCAACCCCATCCGTTACAAATCTAAACATTACATATGTATGTTATGCAATTACCTCTGAACTCATATTTTGTGTGCCTTCTATTTTTTCCAAAATGAACTTATATTATTAAATTACAAATGAAAATCCCCAACCCACCCCAGATGTGGTTCGAACCTATTTTGTATGCCTTCTATTTACAAGAAATCAAATCCCTATAATCTTTTTCTTCTTTTTATTACGCTTCATCCGAGTCGAGCGAGAAGATATCAATAGGAGTACTCGTGCAATCGACGACATTCCGATCTTTGAATTTACCATTCGACGAACCAACTGGATTGTCGATGTATATAACAATCACAGTTATATCATCGTGGAAATGTCGTCTAAGCCCCTTTTCGATTCTCGTAATGTCCTCGTATCTCATTTCTTGTTTCCTCGCCGCTTCTCTCACCGCAGCTCTTATAAGCCTCTTTGCCACTCCCTGCCAAACAAACAAAAGCTATTCATTTTCACGGAATCTACAGGATCAGACTACTTATAAGTACCGCATACCTATAAAATTTGCACTAAAACCTGCAATTAAGTTTGAAACTCGAGAGATTAACTACTTACAGCTCGTGGGCTTTTCAATACGATGTCAACGGCCGCTTCGTCGCTCAATTGCTCCCATAGACCATCTGAAGCGAAAATCAAGAACTCGTCATTTGGCTTTAATTTTCGAACCGAAATCGACGGTTCTGCTGACATCACGGCCCTTTTCAATTGAAGAGGATATCCAAATTGCTGAAATAGGAAGTCTTTGTTGAAATCGGGTTTCTTTAGATAGATGTCTCCTATGGATCTCGAAACCTACTACCGAGAAAGTCGGAAAAATGCCCGGTTTGTCACATTCTTCGGATAAATCAACATAATATGCATATACAGGGTTCTGATGAGACCAGAAATGAACTCAAAACCTATCTATAGCAACTCGAAACTCCACCAAAACGAATTCAAGGGAAAATTATTACCTGAATGATGCCTTTGATTCGCCAAACGCCGCGAGTATAAACAACAATGTGAGGATCATCAGGATGAAGAGCAGTGACTTCTTTTCTCACTTCTTCAACTCCAACATTATGATCAGTAGACAACCGCTCAGCCACCATTGAACTCGAACTCTTTGTTTTGTTTCGGGTTGCTCTCTTTCCCAGTACAGCCCTCGAATCCCCTAAGTTCGCGACATACAAAACACCGTTCGAAATCGCTCCAAATAGGCAGCAAGAACCTACTGAAACCATCTCAGGCTGAGCTGTCCATGATCTCTTCACCAGTTCAAAAAACTCTTCTTCTGTTGCATTAAATGCTTTCCTGATCACTTCAGCAGAAACCCCACCTTGCTCTATTGCGAATTCTGCAACAAAAAAAATTGTTTTAATTTGAGACTTCAATTGAAAAACGGAAACTTTAAAAAGGGGGAAAACTTAAAATTTGAAAGCTTAAGCTTAAAGCTTACTGTGGAGAAAGGGGAAAAGATGGGTGGCGATGAAACGGGAAGTGTGAGGGCCGCCATGGCCGTCATAAACACCGAAATAAGTAGCAGAAGGAGAGGCAAAGACTTGGCCTTGATCTTCTAATGAAGAGTTTGCTTGTACAGAAGCAATTGAAAAATCACCTGAAGCATAAGGTTTTAAGTCAATATGCCATAAAAGATCATCTCCGCCATTTCCACCGCCGAAGCACCTGATTGGACCTGTAAACATCTCGGGAAACAAAACCCAGATGAGGAAACACAAAAAGAACCAATCTTTCGTTATGGGTACGGCTTGTTTTGAGAGAATTTGAAAGGATCAGTTGGAATTTTGTGTTGGGAAGAAATAAAGGAAAGTAGGAAGTTGGAGGATGGTTGAGAATGGTTCAAAGTAAACGGTTTAATGTTTCATTTTAATATTTGGAAGGCGACGTGGCGGGGAAAAACTTATCCACTACTTTGTCTGGTTGTACCATTTTTGGCGAGTCAAATCTCCTTTGCGTGACTCACTGTTTTTCCTTACGTTTTACTTTAACTACGTTTTCATTAGATTGAATCGGCATAAACATATTTGGATACCGATTTGGTTCAATCTAAACTTGTTAAGGTAAAAAATTATAAAGTTAAACGTGAGTTTATTTTTTCTGGTCCGAATCTGTCTCGCATGTGTGATTATATGCAATTATGTAATATAAATAAATGTATAGAATAACAAATTGTTGATATCATTTAAGTTGTTTAGTATAGGAGTATGACTTTGTTGTTTGTCTTATTATTTCAACATCACTCATGAAAGTGATACGATATCTTAATTTATGATTATGTAATGATATTAAATTTTATAACTTAGAGTTGTAAGTTGTGTATGATAATTTTATATGATTTAAATTTTATAATATAATTTTTTTATATAAATTAACCTTACACTATAATAAAATTTTAACTTTAATATAATTTTCTTCGAAATTTCTAATAATTATTATTTGTTTAATAGGCAGACTTGACAAAATTTGAAACAAAGTTCAGTCCAGTAACAATAGATAAATTCTGTTAATAATTATAATTTTTATTGTTAGAAGTAGACCTGTTCGTCGGGCGGGGCGGGCCGGGCCGGGTTCGGGTCGGGCTTGACGGGCTTTTTACAAAAAAACGTTAACCCAAGCCCGCCCAAGCCCGTACTTTAAAACTTCGGGCTCGGGCCGGGCTAACAAGGTCATTCCCAAGCCCGGCCCAAGTCCATGAATATTTTATTTGTTATTAATTTTTTTATTAAATTAATAGAAAAAATATAAAAAAAGTTGTTTAAATTTTAAATATAATTGCATTGTTTACTTAAAATCTTTAATATTTAATAACATTTATTGTAACCAAGTATAAAAATTTAATAGGATAATATATAAAATCTTAAAATAATAATAAATTTAATGTATAAATATAATAAATATATAAAATTATTCGTCGGGCCGGGCTCGGGTATTTATATAAAAACCAAGTCCGGCCTATAAATCTTCGGGCTTTGACGGGCTCGGGCTTTTTAAAAAAATGTGTGTCCAAGCCCGGCCCATGGAAACGGGCTCGGGCCGGGCCGGGCCCGCGAACAGGTCTAGGTGAAATGTTGATAGCCATGTAAAAAATAAGGTCAAAATTAAAGTGATTTATAACGCAAAAAGATGCGGTCTTCTTGACAAAGAAAATCTGAGAGATATTGAATAGTTTGTGTACTCAAAAGCTCAAAACTTTAATTTGAAGAAGAGAAAATTACTGCTGAACTCACCAAATAAAAGAAGCGCACCAACTTTAAAAGAAAAGACATTAAAAATAAAGGGCTAGAATAAAAACCTTTAAATGCAAAACTTTTCTCCCTCCTAAACATTTAATAATGGGTAAAAGAAAAAGTTAATGAAGGGATGGGATAAAACTTTTTTTTAGATAGAACCCAACAAATCAATGGATTTTGTAAAGTTCAGATGCATCATTACCCACCTTAACTTAGTTTCAAAAGTTGGATGTCACTCTTAACTTGTAAAATGATCAACTACCCTTATCAACTTGGTAAGAATGCACTAGTTTGTTCCTTCGATATCCACATGTCAACTTTTGATTGGAGAGAGAAAAATCAGAAAAATGATATTTTTGAAAAGTTAAAACAACCAAATTCTGATATGTAGCATTAAGGGGGCTAAATGGTTCGCTTTTACCAAGTTAAAGGAGCGTCTGGTGCTTTTGCAAGTTGGGGTTGGCATCCGACTAATATTGCTAAGTAAAGGGGGTTAATGATTCATTTGTTCATTTGTAAATGATAGTTTGTCATGTACATAAAAATTTAAGAAGAAACGATGCATGGTACGTAACAGCAATAAAAGGTTTAATGCATGTTTGCTGTCTAAACTTGATCTCATAAGTCATATAACCACATGGATTTTAAGAAGCACTTGGTTACCCTCTTAACTTGTAAAAAATATTAATTTGCTCCCTAAATATCATGTGTCACCTTCTGGTTCGTTTGACTTTTCAAATATGTTTTTTTTTTCTCTCGACCAAAAGTTGACGTGTGGCAATTAGGGAAAAAATTAGTGATTTTTACAAGTTAAGAGGGCAAACTCATGCATTTTGTAAGTCCATGATGCAATGAGATGATTTTTAGAGTTCACAAAGTCATTTAGCTTTTAAGATTAAATTTAGAAGGCAAATTATGCATTAGGCCTAAATAAAAAAAACATCGAAATTATATGAGCTAATTAAATAGAATTTGTGAAAAATTAGCTTAGTTAATTGAAGGCCTACCTATGATGTTTGTCAATGTAATAAAAAAAGTCTAAAAACTAGAGGAGAAGAAAAAATTCCGCTATCAACACCAAGGGTCAGTTTGGGATTGCTTTCCCAAGCTACTTTTCCGAAAAGCTCCATTTTCAAGCTTTTGCTATAAGCAGTAAAGTTGATTTTGAAAAAAACAAGTCAGACAGTTCCTAATTATATAGTATGAAGGATCAAAATGTGTTGTTCAAAGCTAAAATATGTAATTCTATTAAAAGTTTGTGAAAACAACTTATTGGGACAGTAGCTTGAAAAGCAATACTAAACAGACTCTAACTGAGTCTACAAAAGCGGTATTGATCTCCTGAAATTTCTTTCAACAATTAAATTTTTGTAAGTTCAAAATCAGAAAAAATGATTATCAAACAAGTCTTTGCATCATATTTCATAATTTTTTTGATCGAGCAAATCTGTCCTTTTTCATATACAATAATCCTCAAATATACCTGTATATTAATTTGCCAAAAACAGTGTAATTGTTGATTTGAATTAAATTAATAAACTCCCCTCTCCGGATAATCAAAAGGAATCTCAACAACTCTATTAGTATCCTTCAAATCAGGATGAACAAATCCATAATTTCTAAGAATCTGATTATCAGCAA
>CATIWQ010425004.1:0-23771 GCA_949673415.1 Euphorbia schlechtendalii
TAAAATAAAATAACTCCTAGGTTAAAAATAAAAATTAAAAAGGAAAGAAGATGAACATGGGATTTGCAGTTCTAAGAACTCAGAGGCTTTACCCTTTTGGCGTGAATCCACTTCGGCGTGTCCGTTAGATCTCCGGGAGCGTTCCTCATTCGTTTTAGTAGTTTAGGTGATTTAATGTGAAAAGGTTGTTATAAAAAATCCAAAAATCTCCGTTTAATTCTTGGATTTTTAATGTAATTTAATTAAAAAAAGATTGTTTTGTTGGAAAATAAAGTGTTTATTTATACAAACGATAATCAGACTCGGGTTCTAAATTGGTTTTAGACCCGAGAATATCTGAGGATTTAAGAAGAAAAGATGAAGAAATTTGATTTCAAAGATGAAGAAATTTGGGATCCGAAAGTGTTTCTTGATATGATAAAAAAGTTAGAAGAAAGTAATAAAAAAAGTTTTTAATTTTTGTTCTGAAAAAGAGGATTTTTCCCTTTTAATTTTTTCTCCCTTTGTACTGAAAAAAACCGACTATTTATAGATGAAAAAGTCCCGAAAAATCCAAAACAAGAGCCTCGCACGCGAGGGGTCTCGCGTGCGAGACTCCCTCGCGAGGGCTCGCGGGTCGCCTCCCGCGAGGCTCCCTCACGGGAATCCCCGCGAGGGTCGCCTAGGACCCTCGCTGGGAGGCCCTGCGAGGGTCGCTAAGGACCCTCGAGGGAATCCCCACGAGGGTCGCCTAGGACCCTCGCGAGGATGCCCCGCGAGGGTAGCTAGGGACCCTCGCGAGAATCCCCATGAGGGTCGCCTAGGACCCTCGCGGGCAGGCCCCGCGAGGGGCTCTTAGGACCCTCGCAGGGAGGCCCGCGAGGGTTCCATACCACCTTCGCGGGCAGTTCCCGCGAGGGTCCCTTAAGACCCTCGCGGGGAGTGCTGGCTGCCTCGCACAGCTTTGCACGAGGCTGCCATTCGCGAGGCTGTATCGTGCAGCCTCGTGCGGGCTGCCTTCCGCAGCCTCGCGCGAGGTTGCCTCCTCGCCAGGCTGCCTCCGCGTGGTATTTTTTTTTATTTAAATAATTTAAAACGTCCGAGGAGGATTCCCATATGAAGATCGTCGGATGGTCGAAAATCGTGTGATTCGAGGATAAATTTCCCGAAAAGCCGTCATCATTGAACGCGTGAGCTGGTACAAAATCCCGTGCTCACAAATGGGTTTACTCTTTTCTTTACTTTTGTTTTTCAAATTTTTAGACTAGTTAGTTGTTAGTAAAATCTCTCACAATGAGGACATTGTGTTCTTTAGTGTGGGGACATTTGTAAAAAATCCCAAAAATCCAAAAAAATCAAATAAATTAAAAAAGTTGAAGAATATGAACATTTTTCTTGATTTTGTGTTGTTTATACCTTATCCATACCTATACTATACTAACATATGTTCCGAGGTTATTATGAGTGTTAGGTATTACAAGTTTGATGTTAGTGAATATTTCGAACAAGTTATTTCGAGTTTGAGCACACGTTGAGAGTGTGAGCGCTTTTGGCACAACATTTTGCATTTGGCAAGGATGAGTTGTGAGTAACATTCAAAAAGCAACATTCCAAGTAAATTTCGATATATATTTCAATGCAACATGAATTAGTATAAGTTATATAGTTTTAGTTTAAAGCTACCGATAAGTTAGTAGTGGAGTAATATCTAGTAGTGTTCTTACTATGAGTTTTATATGCTATTCTCAAATACATCCTATAAGTATTGAGTGTGTTTAAAGTGTTGGGAAACTATAGCCATAACACATTGAAAGTGATCAATAAAGGACGAGGATATTCAGAGAAAAAATCAAAAGAAAGAGAGGATAACCAATGAGTTATGCAAAAGGTGAGGAAAGGTATGGAGCAGAAACTGCAACCATTCAATGAGTGATAAAAGAAAAGTAGCATAGCATGAAAAATGGGTGCAAAGTACAAACTTGTACTTCAAAAACATATGCTTAAAAGAAAAAAAGAGAGAAAGTGGTATGGAGCATAAAATGCAACCACTAAAAAAGGGGAGAGTGGTATGAAGCATAAAATGCAACCACTAAGAGTGTTTAGCATCCTAGGTTACCTAAAAATGCCTTGAGATCAATCTTTTCAAAGTGTGCTCCCTTTGTCCTTTATACTTTATACTATACTTGAGAGAAGGAAATATTATATGAAGATGCGATTCGGTTGGCCCTCCATTAAGAGCAAAGGCATGCAACTAAACTATATAAATTGCACATTACTAATTTATGGGAAATTTTTACTTGAAATTTATGCAACGTGGGGATGTGGTACTCACTACAATAGTCTTTCGCCAAATGAGGTATGAACTTGAATTACTAATTTATACACTTCTGTTGTGTTTACCTTGAGGTTAAGGAAAAATTTAAGTGTGGGGGTGTGATAAGTGTATAATTAATCTTATTATCTTGGTATTTTTAATCATAAAATGATATGGTTTAAAGTCATTTTATACTTCATATAAAAGATTTCACATGGTATGTAGTTGTTTTTTATGCAAGTGCGGAAACTAGGTGAATCTTGGGAGTAAAATGATCAAAGATGGAATTCTATGTGAAAAGAGTGAAAAGGTGCAAAAAGATGCGTGGAACACAAGGAATTGGTTGAGGATCGAAGTTGTCAGAGATCGATAAAGTTGTAAAGTAGAATCATGAAGAAAAGAACATGTCAGATCGTGACACCCAATCACGATCGTGACTTGTCATTCTTCATAAGTAAAAAGTTGCCAACCAATATTCACAATCGTGACATGTATATCACGCTCAAGACTTGTGACGGTTAAGGATAACTAATCTCAACTACCAACCGCCAGATAAAAATGATCAACCGCCACCAACTGTCAAACTAAAAGACACCTTTTGGAAGCAATCCAATCACAAAAAGGTGCCTATCCATTGAAGATGAGGATGAAACTTTGCATCCAATCACAATGAAGTGATGCAGCCCTTCACCAATGGACACGACTCTTTGTTTGGATAGACGCAACCCTTCGCACTCTATAAATAGGGTTCAAAACCAACCAATTTCATAGCATATGGTAGAGAGCATAATAGATGATATGAATGATACACCTTAGAGAGTGAAAGTTATAGATTTCTCTAGTTCAAAGTGTTAGAGAGAAAAATGTATAAGTGATTCGATTCTTGTTTCGATCACTAGATTTCTCCACTTATTCGAGCCATTGTTGTATGAGTGTAATTGCAAAACACTTATCAATAAAAGTTTCTGTTAATTAATGTTCATTTATTCAATATTCACAAAGAATAGCATCCTAGGGGATGTTATGTACGAGTCGACACCGAATTCAAAGTAGACGTAGGAATTGCGGGAATTGACAACTCCCATTAAAGAGTGTAAACGGTTTGATCAACTTTAGCTTTCACTTGCATAACTTACAACTTTACTTTGTTTTCTACTTATACTTTCTATTTCGAAGTTTATGATATGTCTATGTATCATAACGAGTATTTCGTCTTGCTTCATTTATATTAATCAAAGTATATGCTTTCGAGTTGACTTTAAGAGTGATTTTAGGGTTAACAAGATTGTGTATAATCACTCGATCTGTGATTATAACGCTGTTTAGTGAGCCAACTTTTTTGGAGTGGTAACTTGCTAAATATGGCTATGTGAGAGTGACTCGTACTAAGCATAGTATTATTATTATCTAGGTTCTTATAAGTGTCATAATTTGTTTACTCTAAATTTAGAAAAGTCATTTCATGTGTTGCTTTCAGTGAATTATAGGACATTTGGGGGTCTAGAACCGAGTTTGTTGAAGTTATCTTCTGTTTAAAACAACTTTATTACTTTGCATATTTTACTCTACTATACTTGTTCTTAGAGAATATCTATATGATTTACATCTAATCTGCTCATGCATCTATTTACCATTCAAAACCCTTAACTTTCAAATTATTATATTTTCTTTTACCCCGTAACTCTAGTTGACCTTTAGAACCGAATTCCTTCCCTATGGGATCGATATCTTTTAAAACTACATCGCAACTGTATGCTTGCAGTTATCATCATTTTTCTATTTGATATGCGTTACTGACAACACTTGTTTATAATAAGAACTTTTATATTATCAGTAGAAAAGTGGGGAACAAGTTTTTGGCGCCGTTGCTGGGGATAAGCCTTTCGGATTGAGTATAGCCAAAATCTTGCGAACACACATCATTTACACAAATGTTCGATTTGATTTTACCAAGGCCCGTGTGGCCTAATTAAAATATTGATGATTGAAAATTCTTATTTTGAAATAAAAAGATTCATTTTTATTAACTTTTTGGTTGCTCATTTTAATTAGTGAAAATGATCGCATAGCAAAGATGTGAGGGCTATTATCCAGGTTTAGATTTTTTATTCCCTTCATGGGGGTATTCTAACAGATATATCCATTAAATAAAAGAAATAAAATATGGAAAAGAATAATTACAACAATATTTACATAATAAAAGAAAAGTTAAATAAACCCTAGGTCCACATGTAAAATAAAATAGAGAAAAATACAAGAAGCACGAAATAAGCAGCTCTAGGAACTCATAGGCTTATCCTTACGGAGCGAATCCACTTCGATATACCCGCTTGACCTTTTGGAGTAATCCTCACCATCTTTTGATTTTTGGTGTTTTAAGAAATGGTCGAATAAAAAATTGTTTTTAATCCGAAAAATTGTAGAAGATCACAATGTTTGTAGTTTGTATTTTTTCCTAAAAATTTCCAGTCCCGATTACCGAAAATTCCCCAAGTATTTATAGGAGAAAAATTCTAAAAATCCAAAATTGGAAACAAACTCTAGTGAGGGCGGTCTGCCCTCCCCAAAATTCTGGCGAGGCTCGCTAGAACTCGAGCGAGCCCCGCTAGAATTCTAGCGAGGCCATGTCTGGCGAGGCGAATCCCCAATTTTTTTGTATTTTTTTATTTTTTAGTTAAAAATATTTTTTATTTAATTTCAATAAATTCTTATTTATTTTTTCAATTTAAGTCCTTAAAAAAATTAAAGACGAGGAGTACTCCCATTGAAGATCTCTGGATAACCGAAAATTGTGTGATTCAAGGATTAAATCCTGAAAAGCTAACATCATTGAACACGTGAGCTGGTACAAAATCCCGTGCTCACAGGTGCCCCTCATGTGATCGATGCTGGTTAAATAGCCAATACGATCACACTAAAAGAGCGGGGGGATCTAGAAAATACTTGACCGATGTGGTTGGCGGCTCTAAATCCTTGATAAGTGTCCCATGTGGGTGACTTGTTTGTGTGATTTTTGGCAAACAAATGTTTCTTCCTTTGATTGCAGTCATTATGTGTCGGGGTGAGGTGTTTGAATCCTTTTCAAAGGTGACCAAATGTGATTTTAATGAGATGCTGAATTAATTCTTGTGACAATTAGAGATGATTAGGGGGTAAATATATATTTTTTTAATTGTTTGATTGAATTTATGCGAAGAAAAAATTTTTTCCCGTTCAATCAAGAAATTAAAACATGATGGAAAAAATAAAATTAATAAATTAGGAAGAAATCGGGGGTGTCCCATGCACTGCTATGTTGTGTTTAGGAGATTTTTGTTGGAGAACATAAATAGTGGGGCCCACTTATATTCTTTATAAATATCCTTTTTCTTTTTTTCTTTTCTCACTTTTCTATTACCCTCTCTCTCCAAAAAATATCTCTCTTCCTTGTCTCTAGCAAGATGTCGAAAATCGCTAGTACGTAACTCCGATTTACTTCTAGCCTGTGTCCTTAGCTTACCGATCAGCCTGATGTTTTCTTCGTGGATATCAATGATGCTTATGGCTTGAGATTGAGTGACACCATGCTAGGACTTACTCCTACTACTCCCGTAGAGGTGCTGGATCCTGACTTCCCGGTTCAGGTTCATCTTTCTCGGATCGAGATATTTATTAAAAACTCATTTTTATTATTTTCTTTCTAGATTTATTAATATTTATTTCGTTTAGGAAGTAGAATTGAGCCGAAACTTGATTCATGTCGTTGAATTTAGTTTAGAAAAGTACAAAAATTAGAAAAAAAAGTCAAAATTGTACAGCCAGAAAAACCCCCTGCGGACAAGTTTTGGTCGAGAGCCCCTAGGGGTTTTGCCAGAAATTTTGGCGAGGCTCCTTTGGGGGCCCCACCAGACTCTAGAGAGAGCCCCTTTGGTGAGGTTCCTTTGGGGCCCTCTCCAGACTTTGGCGAGGCCCCTTTGGGGATCGCCGGAGTTTCCGGCGATGCCCCTCGGGGTCTCCGTGGTTGAATTTTGTTGTTTTTTTATGTGCTTTTTAATTTTTTTAATTTCACTATGTTTATTCCTTTGACTTTATTTGCAGTCTCCTATACTCCCACATATGGGGTGGGGTTCTACGGTCTAAGCTTGGTGGCGGCATGCTTCCTCTCGATCGGAGCTTTTTCAGGCCATCGAGGCCACATGCTTTGGTGACCTAGCCTGGTCCTTACGATCCACGCTGTTTCCATATGCGACATCCATCGCATTGGCGCATAGATACACTTTCCATCTTCCTATCAGGGAGGTCACCGTTACCCCGTTTGACGTGGTGGCGATCACCGGTCTGCCTTGGATCGCGGCCGTGATCTGCTTTGATGCTTTCTTAGAGAGGTTCTTCAAGACTCTCACCATCTACCGATGAGTCATGGATTTCTTTGGTGTTGATCCGAGGGGCCAGACGTTGCGGTACAACGTGCTGGTTGAGTATTGGACAGGTCAACAGTCTATTTCGATGGTAGATATTCTATTGTACTTTCGATCTTTTCTTATTAAATTGCTGAGCGTGAACTTCTTCCTTATCTCGAACAACAAGATCAACTATGGGTTGATCAAGCCCTTGGTTGACCTAGATGGCGTTAGTGGCCTTAACTAGCCCCGAGCAATATTAGCCCATACATATTCTCGATCTGGTCATGAGAGCTCATCTAAGGACACTGTGATGTTGCCCCATGGTTCTTCAAGTACTGTTTGTTCATTTATTGTTAGTGAATATTGGTTCTTTTCGATTTACGTCATCTAACTTTGGGTTTGTCTCTGACTGTGCTGGCCTGGTCTTTCTTCCATGGTTTCCTCCCCGATCCACGATTTGCGGATGCTCCTGATGACTCCCCATGCATTGCTCAGATCTATTCTGCTTTTGAGGGAGAGATATTGGATCATGAGGCTTACTATGGATAACTCTGTGATCTGATGCTTGATAAGGTGAGGACTCTTATTTTGGGTAAACGTAATTACATTCATCCTTTGTCTGAAATTCAACCCTATTTGAATTGATTGCGTATCAGGTTGATCGTAACCCTTGGACGGGGTTACCGAGTTATTGTATGGCGAAGGAGGTTCGGAAGGAGGTGGACTGAAACAGTTTCATCCTGGAGTGTCCTAGGACACGGGAGTGGTTCTTGGGCGAGTATATCTAGTTCTGGCGGACTAAGCCAGTGGCTAAGAGGCGTATTCCCCCTACTCCTCCTACCGGATTGTCTTGGGTGTACTCAATGATCATCAAACCAGAGGAGCGACATTTATTCTTTGAGGAGCACGGTGTGAGGGTCTCCACCTAACGTGGTGATTACGAGGTGTTTATCCTGGAGATTCTGATCCCGCTTCATCCTCTGACTAATCCTGAGGTAGAGCGACCTCCTGCATGGTCAGGGGCTGGTGGTTCCAACGTGGGCACTTGTGACACTGGTGTCGATTGTCAGGTATGAGGGTTGGGTTAGTTATTTTTTTCTTATAGGTCTTGTTTGTGATTGTTTATCTATCATTGTAGGAGGTTACCCGGAAGAGGGCCCAAGTTCCCTATTTGAATACCTCGGTTGAGGGTATGAGTTCCACTACCTCAGGGGTCATCGAGGGGAGACTGGCGGTTCCTTTTGACTCGTCTTTCTGCTTGATTAGTTATTCGGGGATGGTGAGGGAGGTGCCTATCTTGCAAAGCCTCCACAAAATGGCTTACGATCCTTTCAACACCATTCATGTGAGTCTTTGATTAAACATCTTATCTTAAAACATATTGTAACGACTTCGGGATGTTTGACATCTATTTATTCACTTTGTAGTTTGCATGAGAGGAGATGGATCGGCTGGCCCGGCATTCCCTTGCATTGAGGGATATGATGATATTGCAGATAGGGTCGCATGCATGAAATGTAAGCATGAAATGTTATGTTTGATATATATGATCATGATATTTGCATTTCTCAATGATTGCAAGCATTGTCGGTGAGAGGGGATGACTATGAGCAGCACTATTGGGAGCTCGAGAGTCACTTCCATGCATTGGATATCCATCATCAGGACTTAGATGCTATCTATTGGAGTCTGAACACTTAGCACTAGGAGCTGTTGTGGTATAACGCTGAGGATAATCGAGCTCAAGTGTTGGAGCAGGATGCTACAGTGAGTTTTGCCCGTTCCCTAGATCTTGACTTCACTGACTTGCTCGATAGATTGGGTACCGAGCCATTACCCACTCTTGAGTGGGACTTTGGCTTTTTCGGTGCCCCTCTAGCCCCTCCGGTATAGGGCCCGACCAATGGAGCATTCGGAAGTTTATGCCCTGAGGATTTTGAGATGGCTACCATGGCGCTTAGTGATATGGTGGGTGGAGATGACCGATAGATGATGCACGCTTAGCTTTTCTTTTATCAATCTTGTTTTTGTTTTAAAATGAACTCTTAGCTTGCTCTTCTTGTAGAATTTCAAAAACATGGATTTTATGAAAAGAGAAGAGGACTTTTGGCTGTTGCCTACCGAGTCCTTACTTGTTGTGTTTTTATCTTTATGAAAGTGGATGTTTGTTTGTTTATGAATATTTAATATGTATGAATGAATGAATATGGTATGCTAATGTTTCTGGTTGACGTGTGTAGGCAACACCAGTTTTGAGGAATTTCTTTTAGTTCTTGCTTGCCGATGTCGACACATAACGAGCGATTCAGGGCCTTTCTCCGCACCATCCAGGGACCAGATTGGTGAAATGTTGTTGGGTTTGGGTTGCGAGGCCTCCAATACTTCGCTTCCAGGCCCGTGAACACGACCTTCGTCTGTGCTGCCTTAAAGTTTTGGGATCCGGCCTTTCACATCTTCTATTTTGCTGACCTCGAGATTTACCCCTTGGTTGAGGAGTATCATGCCATCTTGGGGCTTTTCTTTCCGAAGAACTTGACTCCGTTATTCCTTGTGAGGCTATCTTTTGCATTCTTTTCCTTTCAATTTGGGGGTGAGGACAAGCTGCGAGGCTTTTGGAACTTAGAGCCTAGTAGGCGCTTTTTATTAGCTCCACCTGACGTTGGAGGTTTTCGAGTCGATGCTGACCTTAGATGGTGCGAGACTACACCCAACACTCATCTTGCGTGGCCCTCCATAGTGGCCCTACTTCTTCTGGCAGAGTTCGTTTGTGGGGTTGGAGCAGTTGCCCCTTTTTGCTTGTTGTTGATTATCGACCCACTCTCTACAAGTCTTTCTATTAGGGCTTTAAGTTTAGCAAAGAGCTTGGTTCACATGGATGCTACTTCAATGTACCTAGACCTAGTGGGTGACCACTTCTCTATACTTGAGGTATACCATTTCGCCCTTTTTCTTTGTGAATTTCATCCACTTATTCGCATAAAGTTTGTTTACGTGTGGTTGCAGGAGAAGCTTTGTTTGACTACCGATCCTCGCTTGGGGAAGTCTCGATATCTCCCTTCGCATTATGGTCCTAGGGGTTTCGTCAGGAAGGATCACCTCTCATTAAGTGAAGAGACTTGGATCGAGATTTTGCGCCCTTACTAGGCTTTTGAGATCTATTGGCTTAATCCTTGGTTGGAGATTCCGTTCGTGGCCACTAACGTGCATGATTCCAACATGCTACTAATGGGCTTATTTGGCTTCACCTCTTATTCTCCTTCCAACCTTTGTAGGCAGTACAAGCATCAGCAATGAGTCCCTAGGCTTCTATGTTCGACTTGTTTCCATAACTTCAATCCTGACACACCAGATGCTATACGGAGACTTTGGGTGCGGGCTACTATTGTTGCTTTAGATTATAGTGCCTCAGAGACTACTAATACTGATGAGTTTTATTGTGGATGATTGGGCGAGATTAGGAGTCTTCCTGATGCTGACCAACACTTCAAGGTGTCACTCGAGTGGGAGCGTGACGAGGATGGCTTAGATCCTCTTCTTATACTTCGAGGAAGCATGCTCGCTGGAATGTTTGGCACCCGTAGATTTATATTTGTTTTCCATAAACTTTATCATTGATCTTCTAGACTTTTGTTTGACTGTTTGATTCGTTTTTTTGACATTATGAGACTTTATTGAAATTTGATATGTTTACTTGTGATATTCTGCGTGCATACATCCATGTAACATAAACATAAATCTTGCAACAATAATGACATTTCGTAAATGATTTTAAAGAGGGTACAAATTTTTCAATGATTTGAATCCAGCCACTAGCTAGTCTAGAACAAGTTTTCTAACTCGCGGTCCCTCTATTCCTCACAGTGTCCTAATTTTTGCCTGAATCGCCCTTTATAGGTTTTCAATTCAGCGGACATTTATTATTTTTTACAAAGAAAGGTCCTAATTGTTACCCAGCTAGCCAAGTGCTAGTTGACGGAATGACTTTTGACATTTTTCTCTCGCTTTTGTGTACTACTTTTTTTGATTTATTTCTTTTTGTCCTTAAACGTGGTAGCGCTTCAGCTTGTCTTGGTTAATTGTGTTGATAAATTAGTTCCCATACATGTCCATGATCTTGGCAGCTCCTTCTTTTAAGATCTTCTTCACGACGTAAGGACCTTCCCAGTTTGGGTGAAACTTTCCCCAAACATACACATTTGATTATCTCATATAGTTCAGAACCAGATCACCCACTTTCAAAGGTTGGTTTCTGAGTTTGACCCGGTTATTGAATGCCCTAGCCATGCATTGTTGATACATCTATAAGTGGTATAATTCTTTCAGATGTTGTTCATCTATCATGTTTAGTTGCACAAATCTGGCTCTTGCCCAATCTGATTCCTTTAATCTCGCTTTCAAGGTTACTCGAAGGGATTTCACTTCCATTTCGACTGGCAGTACTGCCTCCATCCCGTATACTAGCGAGAATGGGGTTTGATTAGTAGGAGTTTTGACATTGGTTCTATATCCCCACACTACGAATGGTAGTTTTTCACCCCAATCTTTGTAGGTGACAACCATTTTGCTCTAAATTTTCTTGATCGATTTATTGGCTGCCTCTAAAGCCTCATTGGCTTGTGGTCTGTATGGGGATGATCGATGGTGTTCGATCCCATATTTTTCTATCAGATCTGACATAGTTCCTTGGAACTAAACCCCATTATCTGATACGATGTGATGCTGGGATACCATATTGGGTAAAAATGTGCTTTTTTTTATGAACCTAGCTATTTTCTTAGCAGTGATATTGGTGTAAGATTCATCCTTCATCCATTTTGAAAAGTAAATTGACCGCTACTACGATAAACCGATACCCATTGGTTGAACTAGGTCGAATCTCGTCGATGATATCGAATCCCCATGCTGAGAAGGGCCAAGGAGTAGATAAGCTATGGAGTTCGGATGGTGGTAAATGACATATGTCTCCATAAATCTGGCACTTGTTGCATTTTTTTACTTCTGTTATGCAATTTGAGACCATTATCGACCAAAAATAGCCTTGTCATTGAATTTTCTTTACAAGTGCCAATCCATTCACGTGGGGTCAGTGAGTCATTGTAGCAATAACCCTTCATATGTGCATTTGAACAAGTCTCCAATGACTAACATAAATTGTAATGCTAATCATCATAAGGAAGTTCATTTTGAGTCTGTTACTCCCTCTGGATATTCTTTGATTCTCAAAAATTTTTCTATATCCAAGAACTAACTACCAGTGACTTGTTTGTCCTTAGTTTCCACTAGGCGATAGTAGAAATGTTCTTTGGCTATTCGAAGAACCACTGGTTTTATTGGTTGAGACTAAGGACCTTCCCACATTGATGCTAGTGTAGCGAGTGCATTAGCCATTTGGTTTTCGTCTCTTGGTACGTGTCTAAAAATAATTTTTGTGAACTTTTGGGAGGCCTTCCAGACTACCTCCACATATGGTCGAAGTGATTCCTCCTTGATTTCCAATCTCCAGTGACTTGTCTGATAACCAAAGTAAAGTCCCCAACTACCGAAACTTCTTTTGCCCGTACTTTCTTAAGTGCCTCTAATCCAAACAGTCAGCTTCATATTCTACACCATTGTTTGTTACTGGGAATTCCAATCATTTTTGTGGTATGACTTTGTTTTGTGGGGTTATCAAGACAGCTCCTAACCCAACCCCATTTTTATTCATGGCACCATTGAAGAACATCTTCCATTCTTTTGGGTCTCTTCTATGGGTGCTAATTGTTCATCTAGGAATTCAAGATTCTCGACGATATCGGATTCCAATGGTTGGTTGGCCATAAATTCTACGACTGCTCATCCCTTAATTACTTTCTTGGTTATGTACTCGATGTTGAATTCTGATAGGAGTAGTAATCACCTTGAGAGTTTCCCGGCTAAGGTTGGTGACTGACACAGGTATTTCATCGGATGGATTTTAGCCACGGCTTGAATCTTGTAAGACTAGAAATAATGGCATAGCTTCCTTGTTAGCCAAACCATTGTTGTACAAATCTTTTCCACCAGAGTGTAGCGTGACTCGTATTCAAGCAATTTCTTGCTTAGGTAGTAGATTGTATGCTCGCTCCTATCTTCATGTTCTTTTACAAGCATTGCCCATTCCGATGTTTCTTCAATCACTATGTATAGGATCAGGGGTATTCTAGGTTCTGGTGGGTGGAGGATGAGTGGGTTTATCAGGTATTATTTGATTTTATTAAATGTAATCTAACATTGGTTGTTCCAAACTACCGGTTGATCCTTTCTTAAGAGCTTAAATATCGGTTTGCAGATTGTGGTGAGTCTTGCAATGAATCTGCTAATAAACTGTAGGGAGCCTAGAAATGCATGAACTTCTTTCTCCATTTTTGGTGCAGGAATTACCCTGATGGCTCGAATTTTGTCATGGTCTATTTCAATTCCTTTCTGGCTGACTATGTGACCTAGAAGTTTCCCAAAAGTTACTCCGAATACACACTTCTTCGGGTTCAGACATAAGCTGTATTTCTTGATTCTGGTGAGGAATTTATCAAAGATAGTTGGGTGCTCTTCGTTTGTGCGTGGCTTGATAAGCATGTCATCTACATAGAATTCAACTAATTTTTGTATCATGTCATAAAGAAGGGTTGTGACGGCCCCTGATATGTTGCTCTGACATTTTTCAGTCCATATGGCATCAATTTGTAACAGTATACGCCCCATTTTGTGATGAAGGCCATCTTGATTTTATCAATAATGGCCATTGAGATTTGATTATATCCTGAGAAACCATCCATGAAGGAGTACATGGCTGCCCTAGCGGTGCTGTCGACCAAGACGTCTATGTGGGGTAGGGGGAAGTCATCCTTTAGGGAGGCTTTATATAGGTCCCTAAAATCTACGCAGACTCTGACCTTGCCATCCTTCTTTGCCACTAGGATGATGTTGGTTAGCCATGTTGGATATTCGACCAATTCTATGAATTTGGACTCGATTTGCTTAGCTAGTTCTACCTTGACTTTTTCTCCCCATTCCGGCCTCAGGCGTTACAGCTTTTACTTTACTGGTTTTATTTGAGGGTCTGTTGGGATATGGTGTTCTACAGTGTATCTGTCTACTCCGGGCATGTCTTCATATGACCAAGCAAAGGCCACCACGTGACGTCTAAGTACATTTATTATCTCTCCTTTTTCATCAGGAGTCAAATCATTGGAAATTGTCACCATTTTTTGTGATTCGTTCATACCCAAGTTAATTTCATTTAATGATGTGTCATGTATGTTAAAGACATTATGCATATGATCACATGAACTCATGGTGCCACCTGGTAAAACATTAAACAAGTAAGATAAATCATTGTATTTCATTGAATTGGACTCATAGGCAAAATTGTCAAAAACATCTGAAATGTTCAGAATTACATCATCATTATGTATTCCTCCACATGCGGAGGGCTTTCAGTTGAGTTGCTTCATCCTCCAGAGTGGTCTGAGTAAGCTTTTCTTTCAGGAGTTTTACAGTGTTGGATACAGCTTGATCTCTAGCATCGCCTTTCTTCAACAACTTGCTAATGGCCTTTGTGAGAGCTGCGATTGCATCCTCAAGTGTCTCCTCCTTCTCGGGTTTGGTCAGTTCAGCTATGGTAATCTCCATGGCATAAATAGGTGCTTCTTCAGATAACAAGGGCTCCTCAGGTTGGTCAATCAATTTGCCAGCAGTGCAGTTGAATACATCAATGAAGATTTCGAGCCCTTTGACTTCTTCCTCATTTAACATTGTTGGTTCAGGCTCTCCTAGATATGCCTTACTCCCTACAGGTTCGCAGATGCTTACCATGTTGTAGAATAAGGGCCGCTTATGCTTATAAATTTTTTTGTTTGGGGCAAAGTCTAAGCTTATCCCAGGTGTGACTAGAACAGGGTTAATAACTCTGATGATCCCTTGATGGTGCTTCCCTAGACCTCTTTCCAGGATGAAACCCTGTTTCTTCATTTGATCTTTTAGATACCCCTTTAAGAGTTCTGCGCTCCTTCTTTCTTCCTTGGATGGTCACTGCCACCCTCAATCCTTGTGCTGTTCTTTCCTCAAATGTAGCGGCCGCCATAACCGACTCCTCATCTGCGTTGGTAGTTATTAATTACCCATTATGAATGAGCTTAATCTTTTGGTTGATGGGATTGCCCCCAGTGCATGAATCCATGACCGGCATAGCAGTAGTGAATATGATACTGAAATATCTAGTATAATGAACTTTACTTTGGAGGTCACCCTTCTTGCAGTGACTTCTACTTCGAAGACTCCGATCACCCCCTCTTAGAATCATCATATACTCAGATTACGATGTCAGACTTTGTTAGCATATCCTCTTGCAATCCTAGATGAGGTAGGACTTTGAGCGGGCATAGGTTTAAAGCCGACCCGTTGTCAACCATCATGCAGGGAATTGTCCGATCAAAGATTCACACCCTGATAAATAGTACCCTGTTATGCACATTGAGCTCTTGCAGTAATTCTAACTGATAAAATGTTATGCCTGGTTGCTGGCGGGGAGTAATCCCTTCCTTGATTGCTAAACACATTTCAAGTACCAAAGTTGTGAGCGTCGTAGGCATTCCCATCAATTTCTTCACAAGTCCCATCTTGTGATTCTGCGATATTTCAAGCAACTTCCAAATGCTGAATTTTGCTTGAATTCCCTTCAGATGTTTTACTAGGGGGTCAATATCTAACTCATCCTCATCTACCTTTGGGGGAAGTGGTGGCTCGGGCTACTACCTAGCAACCTCATCAAGAGTCGAATTGTTCAGCTTGACCACTTCCTCCATCCGAAAAACCCTCCCACCATGGGTAACTCTCAATACCCCATCCTCAATCACTTTTATTTCAGTAGAAGTCACCCATGGGTGCTGATCATATCTATCGTTAGATTGGGTTCGAGATCCCTTTAGCTGATAAGCGTCTAGGTTGATGGGTTTCTTCCCATAGATTATAGTCTTGCCCTTGACTAAGGTTCCCTCATCTATCTTTCTCTTTCGTTTGGATTTGAGTACATAAGTATCCAGGTCAATTGGTGCCTTCACCGAGGTTTCTCTAGGCTCAACTTCTCCCATATCTCTTTGGGGCTCCGCTGAAAAATACTTCTATCAGAGGATCCTCTTCCATGCCTTCCCCTTCGTCAGTCACTATGTTTAATCCTAGGTTGGACCTTGACAGCATTGCGAGTACAGAATTGGTAGGTATTACTGACCCTACAACAAGAACATTACGAAGTCCGATTGTTCATTCCCTATCAAGATGGTGGGCGTAGTATGATAATTCATCAAAATCTAGGATTGTCAATCTTGGCAAGTGGTAGTGATACCAGTTACACGACCCTTCTACCATCAACCAAACTCCATCTTGTTTGGTTGGTCTTGCAGACATTACCATGTAAATAAACATCTAGCACTTTATATAATTTGTGAGGGACTCACCATCCCTTTGTTTGTAAGCGAGCAGATCTCGCATTCTTTATTTTTCTGCTCCAGGAATGCAAATTCTGACTAGAATTTAGCAGTAATGTAATTCCATGTGCCCTTCATTTGCTTCGACTACAAGTCATACCAATGACTCGCCACTCCTATTAGCGAGCATGGAAATAGTTTTGCTATCATGTTTACCAATAAGCCTTGTGCCTGGCACAAAGTATAAAATTGGAAAAGATGGGAAGACAACGCGTCATTCCCATCGAACACAGACATGCCAACTAAAATGAAACTAGCCCTCGAGATCTCCTCCCTATCCCTCACTTCCTGATTGCTCGACTGTGACTTGAGAATCTCCATTACATCATTCGAGTCCATACCTAACTCAATTGCCATAACGTACTGGTCCTCTTTACTAGTTGGTGATTCTCCTAATAGATCCATCCCTACGCGAAGCGATGTAGGTTTTTTATTGGTAAACATCGACAATCTAGCAAGGTTGACCTTAGATGCCTTGATCTCGCCTCAAAATGCTCGGTGACTCAACTCTTCCTTTAACATCTTCAAAACATAATTAGGATCCCTTCCTGATCCAATCATCATCACAAATTCCCCAAGTCCTTCAGACACACACCTCAGGATCTTCTCTTCCTCCATCCCGGAGCTAATCATTCCCACCTTTGCCTCAAAATTTGGCAAAGGGTTTGTCTTAGTACTCGATTTAAGAGCCAGTTCATGAATGATCTTATTATCCACTAGCTTCTAGATAGCCTTTAGCAGCTCCTTACAGTTATTCATCCGGTGCCCCACTGCTACATGGTAATGGCAGTAATTGTTCTTATCCTCGAGCTTGGGATTGACATGCTTTTCAGGCTCTCCATCTTCTTAAGCTCCCATAGCTTGGTAAATAGAAATCCTAGGTTGGCTGTATAAGGGGAGATGCCATGGTACTCTTCCTTGGATAATCGAACAACAACCACCTTCTCCTCCTATACTAGCTGTACTGCCGGTTGCTTCACCATCACCTGCACGGGGTTAGTCATTTTTCTTGTACTAGTGCTTGCTAGTTGGCTGCTCCACTGCCTCCTCCATAGCATTGTAACACTCTATCTTTTTAGCTGGAACAAACACCTCCTAGTAACTGTGGAAGGATTCTGACCCAAGTCTTTAAAATAAGATGGCAGTGCACCATCCAGAAGTTTAACAAACATTTCTAGCTAACTCAAACGAGACTACAACCTAACTTACATGGCCATCCAATACTCAAAATAAAGCTAGAAGCTCTCCCCCTGCATCTGCCTCATTGCTTCTAAATTTGCATCGTAGTGACCATCAAGGTGTTGAAGCCATAATGATATACCATCACCTGGGATAGGTGTCCCCAATCATAAGCAATGTCCATAGATAGATGATTGTACCACTCTTTTACAGGACTCCCAAGCGTAACAATGAACAGCTTGGCCATCATACGGTCACTTATCCTTAAAGCCCTCATCACATTCTGGTAGTGTACGAGATGAGTGCGAGGGTCCGTGTTGCCTGTGTACTTCTCAAATTGGGGCATAGCAAAAGTTGGAGGTAGCTGTTCTCAAGGTTTTGACTCTACTAACTCTGAGGATTTATATTTTATAAAGAAGCCAAAAACCTTATCTCCCACTTTCATACCGATAAGATAAGAGTTCAAAATACAAACATGTGTTGTCTACACACCGCTTATCTAAATAAAAAATTGGTGACCACTGTAAGTATACAGTTAAAATGTAATTTTAAAAGATATCGATCTCACAGGGAAGGAACTAGTTCTAAAGATCAACAAGAGGAACGGAACAAAAGAAAATAATGTAAATTATTTTGGAGGATTGGAATGATGGACGGATAGACAAATGTATGAAAGATTAGAGAAGATAAAAAGTATATAGATATTCCCTACGAATAAGTATAACAAAGAAAACATGCAAAATCATTAAAGATATTACGTACACTAGATTAATTTAACAGATTCGGTTCTTGACATTCAGATATTCAATTATTCACCACATAGCAACACATGAAATGACTTTTCTAAATCCAGTGCAAACAAATTAAGACGATTATATAAACCTAGATAACAATATTACTATGCTTAGTACGGGTTGCTCTCACATAGCCATATTTAGCAAGTTACCATTCCAAAAATATTGGCACACTAAACAGCATTATAATCACAAATCCAGTGATTATACACAATCTCATTAACCCTGAAACTACTCTTAAAGTTAACTCAAAAGCATATAACTTAATTAATATAAAAGACTCAACGCGAAATACACATTATGACACATAAACATATCATAAACTTCGAAATAGAAAGTATAAGTAGAAAGCAAAATCAAAGTTGTAAGGTATGCAAGTGAAAGCTAAAGTTGATCAAACCATATCCACTCTTTAATGGGAGTCATCAATTCCTGCAATTCCTGCGTCTGCCTTGAATTCGGTCTCGACTCGTACAGAACCTTCGCTAGGATGATATTCTTTGTGAATATCGAATAAAAGAATGTTGAAGAATGAAAACTTTTATTGATAAGTGATTTTCAATTACACTTATAAAACAATCGCTCAAATATTTAGAGAAATCTAGTGATCGATATAAGGTTCGAATCACTTATACATTTTCTCGCTAACACTTATGAACATAGCGAAATCTAGATAATTTCACTCTCCATCTATATAACACACTTATCATTCATGCCGCACTACATAATCCACCATACCATTGCCCACTCTCTCCATGAAATTGGTGGGTTTTGAAGCCTATTTATAGAGTACGAAGGGTTGTGTCCATCCAAACGAAGAGTCGTGTCCATTGGTGAAGAATTACACCACTCCTTTGTGATTGGTTGAAGTGGTTTGATCTTATCCATAATGGAAAGGCACCTTCTCATGATTGGTTGACTTCCAAAAGGTGTCTTTTCTTTTGGTAGTTGATGGCTGTTGATCATTCTTATCTGGAGGTTGAAAGAAGAGAAGAGTTAACCAAAAAACCATCAAGGTCATGACTGCGAATGATTGTCGTGACCATGAATACTTGGTTGGAAACTTTCTGTTGTGAAAGTTAACAAGTCACGATTGCGATATGTGTGTTACGATCGTGACATGCCTTTTTCACATGATTCCTCTTTGCGATTTCTACCGATCTTTGACATCTTCGATCCTTTGCCAATTCATTAAGTTCCATGCATCTTTTTGCACCTTTTTCACTCTTTTATCATAGATTTCCAACTTTAATCAATTTATTTCCAAGATTTACCTAGTACCTACATTTGCATAAAAAATAACTACATACCACTTGAAATCTTTTATATGAAGTATAAAAATGACTTAAACTATAGTGTTTAATGTGTAAAATTATCATGATAATTAGTGTCATTATACACTTATCACATCCCCACACTTAACTTTTGCCTTGTCCTCTAGGTAAATTCAACATAAGTGTATAAATTAGCTATCCAAGTTCGTACCGTATTTGGAAAATGACTATTGTAGTGAGTACCACATTCCCACGTTGCATAAGATTCAAGTAGAAGTTCAAAATTTCCCACAAATTAGTAATGTGCAATTCATATAGTCTAGTTGCATGCCTTTGCTCTTAATGGAGGTTCAACCTAATTGCATCTTCATATAAGCGTTATATGCATACTCGAATATTTCCTTCTCTTAAGCATAGTATGAAGTATGAAGGACATAGAAAGCACACTTTGAATAATTTTCTCTCAAGGCATTTTTAGGTAACCTGGGATGCTAAAACACTCTTAGTGGTTGCATTTTATGCTCCATACCACTCTCCCCTTTTTTCAGTGGTTGCATTTTATGCTCCATACCACTCTCATTTTTTTTCTTTTAAGCATATGTTTTTGAAGTATTTTGTACTTTACACCCATTTTTCATGCTATGCTTTCTTTTCTCTTTTTTTTCACTCAATGAATGATTGCACTTTCTGCTTCGTACCATTCCTCACCTTTTGCATAACTCATTGGTTATCCTCTCTTTCTTTTGATTTATCACTCTTTATACCCTCATCCTTTATTGATCAATTTCAAAGTATTATGACTATAGTTTCCCCACACTTCAAACGCACTCAATACTTATAGGACTTATTTGAGATTTGCTTATAAAACTCATAGTAAGAACACTACTAGATACTACTCCACTTAAACATATCGGTAGCATTAAACTAGAACTATACAACTTATACTAATTCATGTTACCTTGAAATGTAAATCGAAACTTAATTGGAATGTTGCTTTCGAATGTTACTCAGCACTCATCCTTACCAAATTGATAAATGTTGTGCTAATAATGCTCAATTTCAACATGCGCTCAAATTCGTAACAAAAATTTTGTCCGAAGTTTGCACTAACATCTAACTTTTAATACCTAACACTCAAACTAAACTTGGAACATATGTTAGTACAGGTATGAATAATGTATAAATAACAATAAAAATCGAGAAAAATTTTCAAATTCTTCGGTTTTTTCATTTTATTTATTTTTTGTGGATTTTTGGGATTTTTTACAAATGCCCCCACACAAAAGAACACAATGTCCTCATTGTGGAAGACTTTATTAAAATATAAACCTAGTCTAAAACACACAACTAAAAAGAAAATAAAATTAAGTAAAAGCAAAAGAATTTGAACCTGTTTTATTCATCGGAACTTGAATCTAGAGGGCTCGATGAAATTTCCAAATTCTGCATTTTGAAATATGTATTCAACTTCCAGTTCAATGAAATGTTGGATTTTGTCAGTTGATGAGCTTGTTGCTATATTGTTGCTATGTCTAAGAATGCTTTGTCGACGTCTTTCACGAACTTTCCTCCCCAAGTATCATTTGTATTTCCCGAGGCTTGTCTTGAATTACTACTTTCAAATTGAATATTTTCAACATCTTCTTCATCGGGTTGATTTTCTCAAGAAGTAGATTCTTGTATCGGCCTAAGCTTCCTTAACCTTACTCCATATGGTAAAAACATCTTTAACCAATCCTGCTCGCTTCATATACACTCCTCCCATAAAATTAAATTTCTCCCTCAGATTATACTGTTACGGTAATTGATTCTTTACCCCCAAAATTATCCCACAAATTACATTTGCACCTCCAACTATAGCCTTTTTATGTGTAGTCAGACTAGTGATGGACTCCAAAATATGCATCGGAAACTTTGGTTGAAACTGCGAAACTACGACCTCTAATATTTCCAAGTCCTTCATTGACACCTTAGTTGTTTCATGTCGAAAGAAAAGACTTTGAGAAATAAACTTGTGAAGGTAGAGAAGGCTATTACTTCGGATGTTATTGTTGGACGAGTTCTTGACATCGTATCGATCCAATCCCGTTAACTCAGTCCAAACATCTGTTAATTCATAATCTTCATCTTTCTCAATCTCATCAAAATTTTCTCCCAAACCAAACCATTTGATTAAATCCATCATAGTGAATTTATATTCTCTCCTCCATACCTGAATTTCCTTTTCAAGATATTCCCACCTTCAGCATTAGTAACCAAGAATTCGAGGACCCATTCCTCTATAAAAGGAAATCAAATATTCACAAACGTCTCCAATCCAAACAGCGAAAAATAATCCTCCACTTCCACTTGAATCCCAGCATCAACAGCAAAAGTAGGATCGTAGAAAAGCGTACAGTGAAAATTGAAGTTCTTGAATCTCAAGTATCTTTCAACTTCTTATTCACTATAGATTGGAAAGGGGCATCCAAATTCATTTTGTTGATTCAACACTTTGCTCTTCCTCTTTGATGATGTTGGTTTCTTCGGTGCCTTTAGAATGGAATTCAAGAATTTTGAAACACAGATTTGAAAGATAAAAAAACTTATTTTTGCAAAGGATTGAGATTATGAAAAAGATTTTTTGTTAAAACAAACTAGGAAAAATGGTTATTTATATAGCAAATAGGGTATTAATTGCTTTTCCAACGGATATATATCAAATATAATCGTTAAAATATAGCTGTTACAGCAGTAACTGCTGTGCATATCGTACTGGTCGTAATTGCGAAGGTTAGTCATGATCGTGACTCTCTCTTATACAGAAATAGAGAGTTTATACCAAATTGATCACAAGCACGATACAGGTTGCGGTCGCTATATGCCAAAATTCAAAATTTTTGTTCTTTTCTTTTATTTGAAAAACTATACTAATACATAAAAAAAAATAAAAATATACTATTGTATTATACTATATAGTTTAGGAAAATATAAGAGATTTAAGTATCAATGGAGTTCTTTAACCCCTTGACTTCATATTCATGGATGAAATCTAACTTAACAACCACTTAGATGCAAGCATCAATCAAGTCAAGTTTCATGCATATATCTTCATCCATTGGATATTTATCACTTTACCCATGTTAAATTCCACAGTATCATCACCTATCCTTAACTTAATTTTTCCTTCCAAAACATCTATCAACGCTTTGCCAGTATGCATAAAAGATCTTCCTAAGATTATAGGACACTTTTCATCATATGAAAAATCTAGCACAACAAAGTTTGTTAGAAAAACAATTTATCCACTTTTACTAGCACATCTTCTATTATGCCATAAGGATGTTTAATAGACTGGTCAGCCAATTGCAAGACTATATTTGTCCTTTTAACTTCATCATCAAGCTTCAACTCTTTGAAGATCGATAAAGGCATAAGGTTTATACTAGCCCTAAGATCACATAAACATTTTGGAAAAGAAATGTTTCAAAGTTTACATGGAATTGTGAAACTCCTTAGATCTTTAAGTTTAGTGGGCATTGTAGCAGTTATTATTTTTCTACAATCTTCAGTCAAAGATAATTTTGATATCCCTTCTAAACTACGTTTACGAGATAAAAGTTCTTTACTAAACTTACCGTAGTTAGGAATCTGAGTAATGGCTTCAATGAATGAAAGATTGATTTCCAGACCTTTAAGTTTGTTGATGAATTCAATGAATTGCTTATCCTCATTTTTCTTCTTCATTCTATTTGGAAATGGTGGTTGAGGGGGATTAACCTTTTCGAATTTATGTTGTTCATCCTCTCCTGCGTTATCATTTGGTTTACTCAGATTTTCATCTGGTACTTCAATAACATCATTAGCAAGCATACCCGAAGGATTTGGGTTATCTAGTAATTTACCACTACAAAGGGCTATAGCATGCACATTTTCCTTAGGATTTCCTTCTATGTTACTAGGTAAACGGCCTTTTCCTCTAGATGGAATAGCACTTGTTAATTAACCAACTTGTATCTCTAAATTATGAATGGAAGATGATTGATTTTTAAACATTTGATCCATCTTATTCTCTAACTTTCTATAACATTCTTCAAACTCTTATTGCTTATTACAAACTCCTTCCAGAAATTTGTCTATTTTACTTGTTAATTTCCCTATTCTATCAGTACCCTGATAATTCTTTTGTTGATTATCACCATACTTCCAATTAGAATTCCTATAGTTATTTCCATTATTTCCATAAGAATTCCCTTGACTTTGAACATAACTTAATTGCTCCCCTACACATGGGTTAAAGTTATACTCAAAAGCAGTGTGTCAAATTTGACCATAATTTTCACTTGTCAAAGGGTTACTCTTATTTATATGCA
>CATIWQ010425014.1:0-12508 GCA_949673415.1 Euphorbia schlechtendalii
TAGGTCTAAGGATCAACAAGTAAAAGAAAATAAATATAGTTTTGAGATTTTTGGATAGGAAGATTAGAATGAAAAGTTTAGTAAATATAGATGTGATAGATGAGAGACTCTAAATACATACATTTACACTACGAACAAGTACAGTAGAGAAAACATGCAAGATCAATAAAGATGCTACGATGCACTAGACTAATCTAACAAACCGGGTTCAACACACTCAGATGTTCAATGATTCGCCGTAGAGTAACACATGAACTAACTTTTCTAATCCTAGTGCAAATGAGATAAGACTATTATATAAACCTGGCAATGTCAATACTATGCTTATTACGAGTCGCTCTCACATAGCCACATTTAGCAAGTTACCATTCCAAAAATGTTGGCTCACTAAACAGCGTTATATCACAGATCCAATGATTATATACGATATTGTTAACCCCGAAACTACTCTTAAAATTAACTCCAACGCATAGAACTTGATTAACATAAAAGACTTAACACGAAATACGCATTATGACACATAGACATATCATAAACTTCGAAATACAAAGTATAAGTAGAAAGCAAAGCAAAGTTGTAAGGTATGCAAGTGAAAGCTAAAGTTGATCAAACCGTATCCACTCTTTAATGAGAGTCGTCAATTCCTGCAATTCCTGCGTCTTCTTTGAATTCGATCTCAGCTCGTACAGAACCTTCGCTAGGATGCTATTCTTTGTAAATATTGAACAAACGAATGTTGAAGAACGAAAACTTTTAATGATAAATGATTTGCAAGTACACTTATACAACAATCGCTCGAGAATATAGAGAAATCTAGTGATCGAAACATGGATTTGAATCACTTAAACATTTTTCTCGCTAACACTTAAAACGTAGCGAACTCGCTATTTATACACACTATATTTCTCTCTAATTGCACTCTAATGTTTTCCCTCTGTCTCTCTGCACCATTTTCCATGAAATTTGTGAGGTTTGGAGCCCTATTCATAGAGTTCAAAGGGTTGCATATATTCAAACGAAGGGTTGTTTCCATTGGTGAAAGATTGCATCTCCTCATTGTGATTGGTTGAGAAGCTTTGATATGATCCACAATGGATAAGCACCTTTTCATGATTGGTTGACTCTTGATAGGTGTCTGCTCGTTGGTAGTTGATGGTAGTTAATGGAGGTTGATCTTGCTTATCTGGCAGTTCTTAGTTAAAAAGATAATACCAGAAAATCGACCATGTCATGACCGCGATATACATGTCATTATCGTGAATCTTTGATTGGAAATCTTCTGTTTCTGAAGTAAAAAAGTTGTGACCGCGAATAATTGTCGCGACCGTGAATTGAGTTTTACTCAGAATTCTTCTTGTAACTTCACCGATCTTCGACAGCTTCGATCCTAAGCCAAATCTTTAAGTTCCACGCATCTTTTTGCCCCTTTTTCACTCTTTTTTCATAAAATTCCCTTTAACTCATTTTACTCCCAAGATTTATCTAGTATCTGCATTTGCATAAAAAAAACAACTACATACAACGTGAAATCTTTTATATGAAGTATAAAAATGACTAAAACTATAGTTTTTATTGTATAAAATTTATATGATAATAAGTTTAATTATACACTTATCACACCTCCGATCCCTCAATGACTTGACTCCTTCTCCAACATTCTCAACACATGCTCAGGATCCCTTCCTCCTCCAACTACCATCATGAACTCCCCCAAGCCATCAGAAATGCATCTTAGCACCTTCTCCTCCCTTATCCTAGAGTTAATCATCCCAATGTTTACCTCAAAATTTGGTAAAGGGTTAGTCTTAGTGCTGGAATTAAGCGCATACTCATGAATGATTTTGTCATCGACCAGCTTCTGGATAGCCTTTAGCAGTTCTTTACAATTTTTCATGCAGTGCCCCACAGCTACATGATAATGGCAGTAATTTTTCTTATCTTTAGGTTTGAGAGGGACATGCTTTTTCAGGCTCTCCAACTATTTGAGTTCTCACAATATGGTGAACAAGAACCCAAGGTTAATTGTATATGGGGAGATGCCATGATACTCCTCTCTTGGTAACCTAGCAGCGGCTACCTTTTCCTCTTGCACCAGTTACACCGCTAGTTATTTCACTTACACTTGCACAAGATTGGTCTCGCTCTTCCTGTACCAGGGTTTAGTAGCCTGTTGACCTGATGCCTCCTCCATAGCATCGTAACGCTCTATCTTTTCAGCCTGAACAAATACCTCCTAGTAGCTGTGGAATGTTTCAGACCTGAGTTTTTTTTTTCTGAAAAGACGGTAGTGTGCCATCCAAGAGCTTTACAATCATATTAGATAAAGTCAGGCAAGATTGTAATCTGACTTGTGTAGCCATCCACCGCTCAAAGTAAGGCTTAAAACTTTCCCCCTACTTTTTCCTTACAGCCTCCAAGTTCTGCATTCTTGTGACCATCAAAATGTTGAACCTCTCATTCACAAGGCTCTCCAGTGTAACAATGAAAAGCTTGGCCATCATACGATCGCTTATCCCCAGGGCCCTCATTACGTTCTGATAGTGAGCAAGATGTGGACGAGGGTTTGTAGTGCCCATGTATTTCTCAAACTAGGGCATGGAAAAAGTTGGAGGCAAAGTGTCCTTGTCTCTGGCTGCTAATTGCATCGGAATTGCACCCATATGCCCCTGTGCAATATTCCCACCATGGGTAGCTAAAAACTATTGCCATAGTTCAGCCATTCCTGGCTACTAGATAATATTATTCGGTGTCCCCGAGAAAACACCATATAGCATCCCTGGGCTATATTGTCCCTGACCCTAGAACATCTGAGAAGGTGCACCCCAGCTTGGCACCGTAGGTTGAGCTATTCTTTGAACAAACGGGAATTGAAGGAGGGTCTGATTTCTGGCAGCCCAACCGCTCTAGGGGTAAATGAAGTTTGTCCTGGCTACCCCGGGAAGAACTGGCCACCAACCTATAGCTGAGAAGTAAACTCATACATTTTTTTGCCAACCTACGACTGACCTTACCCCAACTCGAACTGATAGAGAGTAGGGGTGATTCTACCAGAACTTGGAAATACTACAACAGAAGAGGATGGTCCCCCTGGTAGAATCGTGCCACTAGCATTCAAGTTAAGCTTCACATCATTTTCCCTTCACTCGGGCTACCCTGTCTTGGTGTGACAGTTGATGATTGACGTAAATTGGTCACTGTTAGCGAAAGCATTCATCAGTGTAGCAATCTGAGTGCTCACCAACACTTGGTGCACCTGCAAGTTCTGCCCCGCCCCAAGATTTTGTTCCTCTATCACATTATCCTCTTGTTGATTAGCCATATTACTGAAACTACCCGGAGTGCGCTGTTTTGAACCCGAGCCTTCACTAGAGTCCATGTACAGAATTCCTTCTTGATGGATCGTGATTGGAGAAATGTGGATTAATTAGTGAGAAACCCTGTTCTAAGCCCATTAGTAGACAGGCTTTTTCTTGGATGAAGTACACAAAAGATCATCAGGGTATGCTTATTAAGTCATGATGCATGAAATGTTAATGTTATGGCTGCATACATAAAGAGTTAACGTGATATGATGCGAAATAAAAATCAATCAAAACAAAACAGAATCGTTAATCTAGGTGATAAGAATGAGTGAATGAAAATTCAACCATTAGGGGTGGAGTTGAGATGCGTATGTTGTTGGTGGGATAACAGGATGATGCTATGAAGTAATCAAATTGCTCATGTGATAATAAGTAAAACAGGATTTCGTACTATGATTAGATCCTGTGAAAAGGTCTAAATATTTTCCGGTAAGCAGTATGCCATACCCTAATGAAAAGTAATCAAAAAATGCATGAAACAACTATCGTATGTAGCACTTAGATGAATGTTTTGGTTCTTTTACCCCATTAGGGCAAGGTCTTGGATGTCAGTGGACATCATTATAAAAGGTATGTGGTGATGCATGGATCGTTTCCCTTCGTGGGAAGGTATTTTAGGTGAATGGTAAGGTTTTTGAAGTACGTTAACCTCGTGTGGGCTTAGGTTGGGACACCAACTGGGATATCCTTTAATGTGGGGGGGAAGATGGTTCGTGTTTATGCTTGCCTCGTGTAGGCTTTTGGTATGTATAACCGCCCTTGAAGGGCTGTGAATCGGATGCCAAGTGGGCATCGCACAAAAATTTGGATAGGTTTATCTTAAGATTCAGACATCACGCTGAAAAATGGGTGAGTGATATTACATGATTCTAGTTGGTTTCATATTATCCTAAGGTGACACGATTTCAAGTGTTAACTAAGTCCTAAGTATGAGTGATACCAAATTAGCATCATGTTGATGATAAGATGTGTGTATGCCTTCAAGTGTCTGCATTAAGATTTGGGGTTAGCATGGCACATTTGTACAATGCATGATGAATCCGAAAGCTGTAAACACATAGGCACATAGCACATAATATCCAACTACCAACCACACAACTCTCACGCGTAGGGTTTCAGGCCTGTCTCTATCATAAGCTTGGTTCATAAGGAGCGCACCTGCAAGAAAATATAATGCCTGGTCATTTGTTGGGTAACACCCTAGGGAAAATGCCAATGGCTTATTTACATGAGGTTCATAAATGGGTTGTTGAAGTAGAAGGTTCTTGTTGTACTAAAATAAACTCTAAGCCTCCCCCTAAATGGGTTCTAATAAGGGAGGTGCATGCGATATGGAAACAAGTGCTCCGCTCGCTCAAGTATAATCTTTTCTCAAGGAGGCAGATTAATACAAGAGAAAACTTCACAGTAATGGGGTACCTTAGACTTACGGGCTAATCCCTTCTATTGCAATGTGAATTTATGAATATGTCATAATTAATGGAGTACGAAATAATATGAAAACTAATTTTCGACACTTATCCAAAATCTAAAATCTTAAAAAACAAGTTTTTAGAAAAATCCCCAGCAGAGTCACAACTGTGATTGGATGACACAGAGCGATGGGCTGAGAGAGCACTGTAAATGAGAGGCGTGGTCTATCAGGGTGTTTCAGTTGAAAATAAAACGTATCGGGTCGTGGATGTAGAAAAGTTCAATTGAGAAAGTGAAAACATTTTAGATCAGTCAAACCCGAATACACGATCTCTTAGTGTAGAGTCGCCACCTGTATTAGCTCTTCTAAGAATTAGAGTCTTATGAGGATTAACGTCCGGGGGATGGCCCACTAAGACACAGAGATTCAAGTTCGTGATAAGTTGCTTATTTCTTATTGGATCACATTATATTACATATATAGAAAGCCGTATTTCTTAATTGTGCATATTCGCACTTATGTCATTTTTTGAGTTATTATGCATGATTCGCGTATATTTGAAAGTGGTAAATCCATGTATAAAGCAGTAAATAAATGCGGAAAGTAAAGATTAAAAATTACAAAGCCTCAGGGGATACAACCGCTCGCCTAATCTATTAATAACATTTCCCAAAAAATAATTGATATTGCAATACCCGAGGGAAAATTAAAATCCTAAAAATACATCTAATCCTAATCTACCTACATCCACAAAGGTTAGCACAAGGTATATTACAACATATTGCACGTATGCTCGATTTTGGCTTTAGCGAGGCCCATGTGGCCTGTTGAAAAATCAGGGTAATGGATTTGTTATTTGAAATAAAATAATTCGTTTTATCAACACGTTGGTTGCTAGTATTAATTAATGAAATTGCTCACACGGTAAAATAGTGAAGGCTATTATCCAGGAATATATTTTTATTCCCTTCGTGTGGGTGTTCTAGCATGTATTTCCATTAATAAAGAAATTACAAATGAAGAAAGAAAATTACAACATTTAGAATAAAATAGAATAATAAAAATCCTAGGTCCACAAATAAAATCAGAAGAAGAAATAGTAGACAATGATCACGAAATCAGTAGTTCTAAGAACTCAGAGGCTTACCCTTATGGAGCGAATCCACTTCGAAAATATCCACTCGATTTTAGGAAGTAGTCCTTGTCATCTTTTAGCTTTTGTTGTTGAAAATGTGATGTAAATCCTGAAAAATACTTGCTTAATTCTCGAAATCAGTTGCAGTTCTAAAAGCTCTCTTTTTTCTGATATTTCAGCTCCAAATTATTGAAAATTCCCAAAATATTTATAGGGGAAAAACCTGAAATCCAAAAATGGCAATAAATTCCGACGAGGCTCCCCAGAATTTGGCAAGCAGCCTCGCCAGAAAATTTTGGCGAGGCAAGCCTTGCCAAAGTTCTGGCGAGCCTCGCTAGATTTTTTGGCGAGGCAGGTTCCCGATTCTGGTATTCAGCGATTTTTAGTATTTTTCATATTTTAAATTTTTATGTATTTTTAATTAATTTTTTTAAACTAAAAAGAGAAAATTAATTAATTTTATTAAAAATCCTTTAAAATGTAGAGACGAGGAACACTCCCATTTGAAGGCGTCTGGAAAATCAAGAATTGTGTGATTCAAGGATATAATCCTGAAAAACCATCATCATCGAACGTGTGAGCTAGTACAAAATCCCATGCTCACAGTGGGTAAACTTTCCCAATGGTTGTTACTTCTCTCAAAATTTGATATTGAGTATATCACATGAAAAGTCATAAAGGGTCGAGCGGTTGCTGAATTCTTAGCCAATCATGCGTTAGACTCTGATTACGAGGAAAACCTGGAGTTCCCAGATAAACAGTTATGCTTGGTAGAGGAAGTTAAGTAGGAGTGGACCATGTACTTGAATGGTGCCATTAATCGCAAAGGGGTGGGCCTAGGTGTAGTCTTGATCACACTGTAGAATGAAGTCATTACGTTGTCCAAACGCTTAGAATTCATAGTAACAAATAATGGGGTAGAATACGAAGCTTGTTTATTCAGCTTAGAAGCACTGAGAAAAGTCAAAGCCAAGGAATTCTTGATCATTAAAGATTCAACTTTGGTTATTCGGCAAGTGACTGGTGATTGGAAAATTAAGGAGGAATCGCTTCGCCCCTATCTAGAAGTAGTATGGGTAGCCTCCACAAAGTTCAATAATGTCTTCCGACATGTACTATGAGAAGATAATCAAATGGCAGATTCTCTAGCCACTTTGGCCTCTATGTAGGAAGGGCACCAGACCCAACCCATCAAACCATTAGTTGTTGTGTCCATCAGGGAACCCTATTACTGTAGAGAAGTGGCAGTTGATGGCGACTCAGATTCTGGTTGCTGGTATTTCGACATCGTCAGATTTTTGCGAGATGGGGTTTATCCTAAGGGTGTAGCCAATTTCGAGTGTTCCTCTATGCATTGTTTGGCTATCCAATTCCACTTACTTGATAATGACCTATTCCGATGCATGCCAGAGGTCTTGTTACATCATTGCTTGAATGAAACAAAAGCTCTATTGGTGATCAGAAGAATGCATGCTGGTGATTGTGGTCCACACATGAGCGACTTAGCTTTGGCAAAAAACATCCAATGTCAAGGATATTATTACCACTATGGTTAGGGACTATGTAGCATAGGTTAAGAAGTGCCACGGATTTCAGATCTATGGAGACCGCAGCCATCTGCCTCCCTCGGATCTTCACAACTAATCTATTCCTTAACCATTCTTGTCGTGGGGATTGACATAATTGGAGAGATTCACCCTTCCTCTTGTAAATGACATGTATTCATTGTGGTAGCATTCGATTACTTCTCCAAGTGGGTGGAAGCTGAATCTTACTCCAATATCACTGCTAAGAAAATGGCCAAGTTCATAGAGAAGCACATCTTCACTCATTATGGGATTACTCACCATATTTTCTTTGACAACAGAGTTCAATTCCAAGGCTCAATGACAGAGCTCATTGAGAACTATAGTATTAAGCATCACCACCTCTCATAGTATAGACCACAAGCCAATGGAGCAGTAGAGGTAGCCAACAAATCCATAAAGAAAATTTTGAGTAAGATGGTGACTACTTATCGAGACTAGTTAGATAAGCTACATTTCGCAGTCTAGGGCTATAGGACAAGTATTCGAACCCCTCACAAATTAGACTCATTTCTTGTTGGTATACGGAATGGAGGTAGTTTTACCGGTAGAAACGGAAGTGGGATCTTTGAGAATAGCCTTGAAAGCCAAGGTTATCGAATTAGAATGGGCCAAAGCTAGATTTGAATAGCTTAACATGATAGACAGTCATCATTTGAAAGCCTTGGATCACCTTTAGATGTACTAGTAGCGGATTGCTAGAGCATACAATAGCAAAGTCAAGCACCAGAAGCAGCCCCTGAAGGAAAGAGATTTGGTATTGTAGTAGCTAAGGCCTTCAAATGTGGATGTCAAAGGGAAATTCAAACCCAATTAGAAAGGCCCATTCACGGTTAAGAAAGTGATAAGTAGAGGAGCGGTCAAGATCATGGATATGGATGGTAACGAGTTCATCAACCTGATCAATCAAGATAGGCTTAAGCACTATGACATTTAGGAAAGGAAATAAATCAAGAAAAGCAGTACAAAGCAAAAAAGATATATGTAAATTAGCCCATGACTAACACTTGGTCGGTTGAGCAAAAAATTAGGGCCTTTTTCGCAAAATAAGATAACTGTCCACTGAGTCAGAAACCCGAAAAGGGCTACTCAGGCAAAACTTAGGACAATGAGTGAAAAATAAATTCATTAGTTAGAAAACTTGAGAGGGTTAGTTAATGAAAAGAGTCAAATCATTCGAAATGTTTGTACTTTGAATTATTTTTTCAATAAAGATATCATTTCTCGCTAAAAATATTCATGTGTATGTTTATCGAAATGTATGAATGCCAATGGTGAAAATGTTACAACTAAACAACAAGCATTTTGCACTTCAATTCGTTCAATAGTTTTTACTTAGGAAAAGAAAAGACAAATAAATCCGATAGAATCGTACCACATTGGTACATACTAAGAAAAAGTCAATTAGTTCTTAGATAAATAAAATAGCATCATTCTCAACAAGTCATCAAGCTGGCTCTACCTACGGCTATAAGGACTCAACCCGTCTTCCTCCCTTAACCACTCATTTGTTACCCAGGAGTACCGCACAAGATCTGTCAGAGACCTAATCTCTCCTAGCCATCCATGGTAGAATCTATCAATCTCTATAGTCTCAGCCACACCATAATCAAGGTGAGAGAACTGAGTGTGATGTACCCATAAGATTGGTAATCTATCTAGCTAAGAATGATGCCACTCCGAAACTCTAGAGGAGCAAATACTACGTGATATCCTCTAATGCCTCCCGTATTAACCTGCATAAGTGGTTGGGCAAGTAGAATGTGGAAAAGTATAAGCCCATCAGTAAGATCCCATCCTCAGGCATAAGCCCATGAGTAATCACCCACTAGGGGCAAAGCTAGCGGATCCTGTCATCTAAAAGCTGACTGAAAACCTAAACCCAATCATGTTCGACCATCCGAGAATGTCCCTTAGTAGTCAACCCTTGCTTGCTATATGTAATAGGTGAGTAATTAGAAGGATTTTCCCATAGATCCCTGATCAGGGAAAGTTTCTCTAACAACCATACCTAATGTACACCCTATCAATATCATGGAAAATAAGGAGACTTAATTAACCATTAGTTTTGGCTTGCCTCAAGAAGAGTGAAGTGATCGCTAACCAGGTCAGGATGGGAAGTAGCAGCGTCCATGCCAATTAGATGCTCCACCAATGCCAATGTCGATGGATAATTTCCTCGAGAAAGGGGATCGATAACTGATAATAGCCGGAATGGGGCAACCGGACCAACTCTGCAAATGAACTCTGACAACAAGAGCAAAGCCACCATGTACGGCTAAGTAATATGAGCCCTTGGAGTGCTAACACACCACTCCAACATAGCATCAACTCAAAACCAACCTCCCAAGAGATAATGAATGAGCAACGAAAGGTGCCATAGAATCCAAATTCCACAAGCCCTGGATAGTATCCTCAGTACTGAAGTAGTAAGATGGGACCGCTAAGGGAAAAGCCTGGGGACATGAAATCCAAAGGATGGCCTGATACTCCTCAATCATTGGGCAAAGCTCATGATGAGAAAACATGAAAACATGGGTGGTTGGATCCCAAAATGAAAGCGCAGCTCTAACTAAAGTCGTATTTATGGGGCGAAACATGAGATAACGGAGCCCCCATAAGCCGAACCTCTCGAGTTTCTTTCAGTTTGGGTTCTTCAAAGTGTGCAAGAATCCTGAAGTTATTCGTTGTGCCTTGCCATTTGAAGAAAAGCAAAGAAGAAAGAAAATTTGGAAACTGGAATGCAATGTCGTTAACGACTTGAGCTATGTCGTTAACGATATGGCCAATATTGTTAACGATATTGCCACGTCGTTAACGATATGGCTTCTCCAGGAAGTTGTCTATATCTATTAGCGAACTGGATTTTCTCATGTGGTTAACAATATGACAGTTACAGAAGAAAATCAGAGGTGCCATTTCGGTTAAAAGTTAATTTACAAGTTTAATTTTAGACCGGGGGAACTTAGCAGAACTTTTCAAGCACAAAAATGGTCATATCAAGCAAAATTGGACATCACAATTAGATTAGGGCAAACAAAATTGAACAAAGGTAATGAAATTCAACAGAGATGTTCAGAAAGAAAAAAAAAGCAATCAAAGAAATATGTAAGAGGCGTCAACCACACTAACTACTGTAATTGTTACAACATGAATTTGAAAAGAAGAAAAAATCTAAATTGATGAAGAATCCCCATCATCCTCATCATCCTTGGTACCACCAATGCAGCTATCTACCTCCACATCTCGACTGCTAGATCCTACCTAGTGCATACTAGAGCGGGATGGAGTCCCCCGATGCGTCTTATACCGGCACCCACCAGACATGATCATGCAAGTGTGCCTTTGAGCCTGAGCCAGCTACCTCTCCAAGTCCTTGATCCTTAGATCTCGAGTTCTCAAATGAGCCTAGAGGTTTTGGAACTCAATCTAATACCTCAAGTAGTCTTGGTGCTTCAAAGAAATCAATGCCTGCAGTAGAAAATATGGATCATAACATAAGCATTCATGAAAATGTCAACAAATGATAAACAATCATACACATCATCTCACAAACCCAACATGCATGCATAAATATCATAATGTTTTGTTTACACAAATCTAGATAAGAATACCTCAACTACCCCATTCTACGTGATGATGAAGTCACAAACAAACAAGTAGTGATGGGCGAGCATCTCAGCATCAACCTGTGAGACCTGTCATGATGAAATGAAAGTCAAGTCAGGAACCACGAGTATATAAAGCAAGCTTTAAAAAGACAAGGGATAAGAGACTTATGTGAGTGGTGTCCGTAGGAGAAAACGAGAGTGTATACAGACTCGGGGGTAGCATATGAGTATGTTGCTCCCTTACCCTCGCCATCAGCGGGAATGTCATCTCCAAAGGGGTTGTGACTCCCCCTAAAACACAATGTGGGATGGGAATATTCCCATCCCATAAGCGGGTTAGTCTTGCGGGTCGCTAAGACCAATAGGCTAACCAGTGGATCCTATCACAAGGCAAGCCCTAACAGGCTTACATTGTGCCACAAGCATGGGCTTACGGGCCTTCCCGCAAGCTATGCTTGTTAGCTTGCCCGTGCACTGAACAAGCACTTCCATGGGAAGCGCTTGCGAGCTTGCAGCCCGCTAGCCCAGGGGGGCAGCCGCGTAAGTGTTCGTCACTTTTCCACTGATAAGTTTAATATCTTTATGGTTCTAAAAATATGTTCGTGAGACTTGGCTATACTCATTTAGTAAGACTTATCCTCAATAATAATGCCAAAAACTAATTCACGAAAAATGTAGGTGTTGTTAATACCCCCTTATCACATAGAAAAATGATGATAACTGCAAGTATTCAGTTGCGATGTAGTTTTAAAAGATATTGAACCCACGGGGAAGGACTAGGTCTAAAGACTAACAAGGAAAGACAAAGTAAAAGAAAATAAAAATAGTTTTGAGATTTTTTTTTTGGAAAGGGAAGATCAGAATGAAAATTTGAGTAAATATAGATGTAATAGATGAGAGACTCTATATACATAGATTTTCACTTCAAACAAGTATAGTAGAGAAAACATGCAAGTTCAACAAAGATGTTATGATGCACTAGACTAATCTAACAAACCCGGTTCAACACACTCAGATGTTCAATGATTTGCCGCAGAGCAACACATGAAATAACTTTTCTAATCCTAGCGTAAACGAGATAAGACTATCATATAAACTTGGACAACGTCAATACTATGCTTAGTACGGGTCGCTCTCACAAAGCCACATTTAGCAAGTTACCATTCCAAAAGTGTTGGCTCACTAAACAGCGTTATATCACATATCCAGTGATTATACACGATATTGTTAACCCTGAAACTACTCTTAAAATTAACTCCAATGCATATAACTTGATTAACATAAAAGACTTAGCACGAAATACGCATTATGACACATAGACATATCATAAACTTCGAAATAGAAAGTATAAGTAGAAAGTAAAGCAAAGTTGTAAGGTATGCAAGTGAAAGCTAAAGTTG
>CATIWQ010425114.1:0-24483 GCA_949673415.1 Euphorbia schlechtendalii
TTATTTAAATAAAAAACACATTATCGCGTTTGATTTTTTTTAGGCCTCGCTAAATTCAAAATCGAACATACCTGATATCCCCTATGCTAACCTTTGTGGATGCAGGTTAGATGTATGTTTAGGATTTTATTTTTCCTTCGAGTATTGCACACATTTTACGGAAAATGTAATTAATAGGTTAGCGGGCGGTTGCATCCCCCAATTTTTGGAAGCCTTGTAATTTTCCACATTTACTTTTCGCATTTACTTACTGCTTTGTGGATGGTTTATTATTCCGCTTTGTGGATGATTTATTGATTTTTCTATACGTGAACCATGCATTTAAAATAAAAAACAACCTAAGTGCGAATTTGCACAATTAAGAAAACACGGTTTTCTATAGATGTAATATAATGTGATTACATAAGAAATAAGCAACTTATTCCAGACCTGAATCTCTATGTCATGGTGGGCCGTCCCCTGGACGTTAAGCCTCACAGGACTCTAATTCCTGGAAAGAGCTAATCCAGGTGGCGACTCCACACTAAGAGAGTGTGGATTCGGGTTTGAACCGATCTAAAACATTTTTTCCCTTTCTCTTTCAACCTTTTTTTCCAAGTCCCCGACCCGGTGCACCTTTTTTCAAACACCCCAGTGGACCGCGCCTCTCATCTATCGAGCGCTCTCGACCCACCGCTCCGTGTCACTTGCTCACAAATGCTCCATCATAGCTTAAGAAAAACTGTTCCAATCGAAAGCTACGTTCAGCGGAAGGTGGCTGTACCATTCATTAACTAGGTGGGCCAAGGTGATAATGAAGAGCTTAGCCATCATCTGTTCTCTTACCTCTAAACCCTCATCACCATCTAGTAATGTGCTAAGTGAGCATGCGGGTTAGCAGATCCCACATACTTCTCAAACTACGACATCACAATGTTTGGTGGCAAGCTATCTTCATCCCCAATTATCACTTGCACCATGTATGTACTCATGAGATGGCTATCGTTAGTGGCCAAGAATTGTTGCCACAATTCTATCATGCCTGGTTGCTGAAGGATAGCGTTTTCAGTGCTTGGATAAAAGCCATACTACCCCTGGGGAAATGTAGTTCCTCCGAGAGTTACCGCAAAGTTGGGTAGCTGAGGGGTAGCCTGGAATTGTGAGGAAAATGGTGCACTCCAACTAGGGATATATTGTTGGACCACTCCTTGATAAAAAGGTCATGATGCGAACATTAGCTGACCAGGCTATCCCGGGAAGAAATGATTCTCGGAGGGATTGAAAAAATTATATCCCAGCTAACCAATTTGAGGTTGATTATGATTCAGTTGACTTTGTCCTGCCTCGAACTGGTGAATGGCAATAGGAGTTGGGTGTATCGTATGAGAAGTAGAAGGTCCCCCTATTCTAGGCGAGAGGTTTAGGCCTCAAGTCTTTCAAAGCTTTTCTTTTCTTGTTTTATTTTCACAAAACCCCCCATACCCAATCTCACGTGGTCGGCACCTCGGGTAATCGCGCAGGTCTCAAAAACGTCATTCGCTCACACTATCCTCAAGTACTTACGAAGGACTAAGGATATTTTTAGTTTTTGGAGAAAGTGATCTTTGTATGAAGGGATACACTAATGTGAATTTTCAGTCTGCTAGGGATGATAGCAAATCCCAGTCAAGTTATGTGTTTATGTTAAATGAAGGGATAATTGTTTGGAAAAGTTTCAAATATGATACGACTATCAATTCAACCATTGAATTTGAGCATATAGTTACTTTAGAAGCAGTTAAGTAAGCTGTCTGGCTTAATGGATTTATTGGTGATCTCGGTGTGGTGTCTGGCATTATAAATCTAATAGTAGTCTATTGCGATAATAATGGGGCTATTGCTCAGGTAATGGAACCAAGGTCTCGTCATAGAAATAGACACGTACTCAGAAAATACCATCTCATTCAAATAGTCTAGTCAAGATTATCAAAGAAGTTCTCCATGAAAGACCTTGGAGAAGTAGCTTTTATACTTAGTATAAAGATCTACCATGATAGATCCAGAAGGCTGTTAGGTCTTCCTCAAAGTATATATATAGATAAGGTTTTGGCTAGATTTAACCTTAAGCAGTCAAGACTTTCATAAACCTCTTATCAAAGTATGAGATTGATAGAACAGGTTTCAAGTCAATCATACTACATAAAGATGAGTGCTGTTCTTCGTGAACAAGTCTAATTTCAAGATAGCTATGACTATTATATGAGCTAACACTTAATTTGAGCTCAATAAACTAGATGCTACTTAACCTGACGGAAGGAGTGTATTGTACTGGTTATTATTGTAGAATCAAATCAAGTCACTGGCATGTGACATTCTAAGTATCGGGGGAACATACACCTTTGCTAGAAAGTTCATTTGATCATCTAGAGTTATCGTGTTCCATATCGGTCTAGAATATTAAGCCTAAACGTTCCTGGATGGGAAGCTTTAGGTTAAACTCTAGCGGCTTTATACTTCAGGTATGTATGATGTCACACACATTGGGCCTTAACCAGACTGAATAAGTAACTTATAGACAGGGTCTATATCGAGAATAAAAGGGAGAGTCAAACTCGTTTTGGATGGACCATTAATTGGTCAGACTATATAATTAAGTTCAAGAGGAAAATATTCAACGTGTGGAGCAATGGAATCTTTCTCGTTTCACGTGTTTCCCCCGAACATGGTTTGTTCATGGGTAGAGACCTGCGTGGTAGCGTCATGAGCACTAGAAAGGTACTCGTGGGCCGCTGGCATGCGCTAGCATAAGCTAGTGCATGCTGGTGGTTTATAGGTTTGCAAGTGCTACCAAGTAGTGTTTGCGTGATCCTACAATGCAAGCCTACCACCAGTCTCACAAGCCTCACTTACAATGGGCTTCGCACAAGCCGCCCATGCAGGCTGTGCTTGCAGGTCAACTCGAGGAGCCTAGGGATCAGTGCGGGTGACCCGTATGTGGGATGGGGATATCCCCATCCCTCATTGCTAAAAAGGGGAGTAACATACTCCCCTTCTCTTTATAAAAGGGACTCCTCCTGCTCCTTTGTTCATCACTTCAGCTCATCCTTCCTTTTGAGTTTTGACTCCTTTTTCTTGCAAGTTTTTGCAAGATCCTCCATGTGTTTCTCTAGCTTTCGTAAGAATTCTTTCGAAGACTAATTCCTAATTTAAAAGATCCTTCTCAATTATATTTTTGGGTTGGTCTACAAGTGGTCTAACAGTCACTTGTTAACCAACGAGTTCTCCCTCTACGTGAGGTTTTGGTCTACGGGGCCCATGAGGACTTATCATAGAGGTCATCCTAGTTTGGAGGCTTATGCTAATGGATTTTTATCTGATTGTTCTAAGGGATCACTGCACCACATCAAAGGAAGGCACGCATCAACTAATAATGCTCTAATTTTATATGCTAGGTTTCTTTTAATAAGTTTTATGAACCTATAGCATCTATGGAATGTTTCAATTGTTATTACATCAATCATGCCATGCTTAGGAGATCCTTTAGCGTTAATTTTAAGTTTTAAAATTCTTCCATGCTAGTTCGTATGTTCATTAAATGCCTAAATTAACCAACAATGTATTTATGTTAAATGGAGGGGGTATTTGTTTGGAAAAGTTTTAAACAGGATAGGCTGACAATTCGAAAGCAACTAAGCTAGCTATCTGGTAAAAGGGATCTATTGGTGATCTCAATGTGGTGTCTAACATTGTGAATCTAATATATGTCTATTGTGATAACAAACGGATACTGCTCAAGCAAAGGAACCAAGGTCTCGTCAGAGAAATAGACACGTACTTAAAAAATACCATCTCATTCAAGAGATATTAGATAGGATATATATTTGCTTAGAATACATATTTATTATCAGAATCTAGTTGATGGGCTGACCAAGCCTTTGACTCAAGTCAAACATGGCTATCATGTTAACGAGTATGTCTTAAAATACATGTGAAATTGGCTCTAGTGCAAGTGGGAGTTTATTAGACATAATGTATGCCCTAGAGGTAATTAGGTTGATACGTCTTTATTAGTTATCATTTATGAACCTTTTCAATTTATTATTATTAATTAAAGGCATATTTTTTTATATCAATGAATGTTTTGTTTTATTGTTGGTATCATATGTATATTTATATATGTGTGATCATTGATATAACCGCACAAATTCCATGACATTTCCATAGTGTGAGAGTGTAAAGACATAATGGGAGCTATGTGGGTTGAGAATTACTCACACGTATAATTATGGGAAGTTAGAATATCCCTAGTCATAGTTTCATTAAGACTGAACATCAATGAAGCCAACAGACTAGTATACATAGTCTTACTCCTTGGATAAGATCCAAGCAGCTAATCTCACGAGCTGAATGTGGTACCTTGAGTTAATGTATAGATGTATTCACAGAGATACATTGGAGACTGTTATAAGATATACACTCAAAAATAGTTATATCCATGTGTTGGTGTCATGTATTATTGCAGTAACAATATAAGTATCCTTAAACCTAAGATGCTAGTTGCCTTATACAAAAGTTGCTTGCTTTGGATCATCCCTAAGCATTTCCTATGTTTAGGATGATACAGTTGACTTCGGGTATATCGATAATTGTTCGTTGGTAGGCTAAGTATTCAAGATGGGATCCATCACTCCTAATATAGTAATATAACTAGAGTTTTACCTTAGGGTTTCTTATTGAAGTGACACTCTCTTAAACCTCTTATAAGAATATGTGATTTATAGAACAGGTATGTAGTCAAACACATTATATAAGGTGAGTGGTGTTTTACGTGAATAAGTCTAACTTCAGGATAGCTATGGGTATTATATGAGCTAATACTTCATTCGAGCTTAATAAATTAGAAGGTATTTAACATGATAGAAGGAGTGTATTGTATTAGTTACTACTGCAAAACTAGATCAAGTCACAAGCATGTGACTTTCTAAGTATCGGTGGATCATATGCCTTTGCTAGAAAGCTCATTTGATTGTCCAAAGTCATCGACTTCCATAATAGTATGGAACCGAGCCTAACGGTTATTGGATTAGAATTCAAGGTTAAGTAAAACTCTAGTGGCTCTATACTTTGGGATCCTATAAGGTTACACAAATAAGGATCTTCAACTGGACTAAGTAAAGAACTTTATAGAGGGAAGTTATAATTATAATTAATAGAGGGACTAAGTCAAATCAATTATAATTAGACCATAATCTTGTTTGACTAGTGTACCGAGATAAAGGGAAAAGAGTTAACCGATGAGCAATCGTAAAGCAGGGTCATTAGACATGCGCAAGTGGGTGTTACGAGATTTCTCACAAGGGCCCGCGAGGCAAGCCTGGGTGAGCACAATAGCGCTCGCGGGCTTGCAGGCTCGGAAGCGCTGGTTGGCAGCGCTTGTAGAGGCCCAAGTGGTCTACTCCAGGCAAGGTAATCCCATCGCGGGCTTGCTTTGCATGATACCTAACTCCACGATTTTCTCCCACAACTAGCATGTGGGCTAGCGTAGCCTACGTGTGGGATTGTTGAGAAATCACCAATCCCACATCGATTAGGGGAAGGATTTTTCCTTCCACTTTGGTGATAAATAGCCTCCTTCCCCCTCCTTGTTTTCTCACTTCAGATTAGGCATCTCTTTAGAATTATGACTTGTCTTGCAAATTATTTTGAGATCCTCTTGTAGTTTCTCTAGAAATAATTTATGAGAAATTTTAAAAGGCTTATTCTATTTTAGAAAAAGCCTTCGTAGTTATTTTCAAATTTGTCTACGAGTGATCTAACATCTACTTGTTAACTAAAGAGTTCTTCCTTTTAAGGAAGGTTTTGGTCAGTGAGGTTTCTGTGGAATATTCATAGAGGTTGTCCTACACTTGAAAGCTAGTGCTAATGGGGTTCTACCGGATTACTCTAAGGGATCACTCTACCACAACTAAGGGAATGCACGCATCAACTGATATTGCTCTTACTTAAATACTAGTTCTCTTTCATAAGTGTTTATAGATATGTTATATCTATGCCATGTTTTAGCTAGGGTTATATCTATCATGTCATATGCTTAGGAGTTCCTTTTAGGTTAATTTTAAGTTGTGAAATTCCGTCATGCTAGTTTGCATGTTCACTACTTGCCTAGATTAACCAATATAGGGGTGTTAACAAGCCGAACCAAGACCGAATAATCCTGGACTCGGCTCGCATCAACAAAAATGGTCAGGCTCAGCTCAGATCGAAGCTCATCGAGCTTAGATAGTTTTAGTTCGTCTCGGGCTTGTGAAAAGCTTAGCTCGAGTTTGCGAGCTCGTGAGCCTAAATGAATCTACCATATATGTCTTATGCAATGAAAAATAAAAATGTTACCCCTAAATGTTTCAACTTTGATGATTAAAATTGATTTATAGCAACACTAAAAAAAAGATTGTATCAGTAACACTATATTTTGATACACATTTTCCAAAAAAGTATCGGAAAATATATTTCTAAAACAAGTGGCATAATTTATTTCTACTCATATTTAAAGAAATAAATAATTTTAAAAATTAGAACTAACATCATAATATTTTGATCCTAATCAATAATTACTCTCAAATGTCTCCTATCGTTCTCTTCTTTCCATTTCCATATATATTCATCATCACCTTTTCGAAGAAGTAGAAAGTGATAGTAAAATCATCATTTTGTAAATAATTATTGTACATGAATAATTATTACTAACTAATCATATAAATTTTGTTTTCACTAATATATTAAGTAGAAAATTAATATGAATTTGTTTGTGAGCTTTTGAACCGAATCTTAGAAAGTTGGGTTTGGCTTGTTAATAACTCGAGTCAATCTTGAACTCTAGTCGAGCTCTGTCGAGTCAAACTTTGGCCGAGTTTTGACCGAGCTTAATTGATACATCTCTCAAAGTGAATGTGAGAAATTTTGAATTCCTTACCCAACCTCTTCAAAGACCCGTATTCTTACAAAAAAAATTGAACTAATATTTCAACCTCTTCTGTATTTCATATAACAACGACTAGACACAAGAATTTGAGTGACTTAGTGACCTTGATCTACCGTTACACAAAATTATCTAAAACATATTCTACCGAAGAAAAACAAATATTTTCAAAGATATTCTCAAATGTTTTTACCGTCCCCATTTACGTAATACATTTTTTTAATAGCCATTTTAAGGGAGACATGAGTTGACTCAGTTAGGTCGCTTGTCAAATTCATTTGTCAATCTTTAACAGATGCATGTGAATGAAAATTGCTGCATAATTATTTTTATACGTTGACTAATATGCTATACTTCTTATTACTCTTACAATTCCATATACGTTCATATGAAATTTCTTAGTATTTCCGCGTCATTTTACGCTGGAGCTTTATACGTGTGAAGATATAGAGGTTTGTGTGCAATTATAAATATGAATTTTTTAAAAAGCGGGTAACGAACATAGAGTTTTTCACTTACACTTTGAAAAATGTATTAATTGAGTTCTTTTCAAATAATTCCATTTTTTTATTAATATATTTTAATACAAGTTTATAGTTTAATTATGTATTTACAGTGTTTTAAAAGATGCTAGTCGGGCGGTTAGAGCCTTCAAGGATCTAAGCAGGGCTTAATCGAGACCTAAATAGAACTACATGGGAACTAGGCGGATTACTATTTTTAATTTTTTAATATTGATTAATGTATTAGGAAAACAAATTTAACTATCACATGGATTTTTATATAATAAAATTAAAAATCATGTAGCGACGCTTTTTATCAGCGTTGGCAACATTTTTTGGTCCTTTAGCAACACATTTCTCGACTTTGACAATATTTTTTACGTTTTGACAACACTTTTTTGTATTGTCTGTCTTGGACAGCTTAGTAGTGTCCGATTTAATAAAATTGTGATCGTATTAAAATACTGAGAACTTACATCAAAAATAAAAATTAAATGTAACATTTATTGTAAGAAAATTATATCATTGAAAAATATAAAACTAGGCTCCAACTGGTGAGCCATTTCAGCACACGCACGGACGCGCGCGCGCATGCGCGCACGGCGAACCCTAACCCTCACCCAACCTTCTCTAGCCGCCACCGGATCTCTGCCAGACTCCATTCCAGCAACTACACCTCATCCCCGATCAGCCCTAAACCTTTATACCAGCCTGCCTCGATGCAACTGCATTACTCTAGAACCCCTCTCTAGTCACATATCCAAACTTCACCCTCTCCACATCAACCAAAACCAGCCTACCAGCAGCGCTCCCCCTCCAATCAGTCTCAAGTCGTTAGTATCAGCCTCAGTTGTCGAACGGTAACAATATATACTTTGCAAATTTCCCTGCTTCTCATGATAAAGACGTTATGAGGATTATCTTCCTTAAATACGGAGTCATTGGACGTGTTTACGTTGCTCGCAAAAGGAATGCGAGAAACCAAAGCTTCGGCTTCCTTTCTTTTGAAGGCTCAATTCCCATGCACGAGGCTCTCTTTCGTTTAAATGCTATCTCAATCAAACAATTTAGGTTACGTGCTTTTAAGTCGAAGTTTGATAGGCATGTAAGTTCTCACCGTGACTTTGCACCAGCCCCTCGGGATAGTGAGATGGAAAAGCAAACAATGAGACATATATTCACGGATTCTCCAAGAGATGCTCGATCATATGCCGAGGTAGTTGCACCTATTAATAAGCAGACTCTTGTTGTTGATTTACCACAATCTATTCAGAAAGCGGAGTGGATTAGACTCTCTTGTTTCGCTGAGGTACGAAACATTAACGTGATTCCTGATTTGTTTGGGATGATTAGAGATAGAAAATTTTCTGTAAATTTTATTACACCGGCAAGTGGAAAACGTGTCGTAATCAGCTTTTATTCCAAGGATGCTTTAGTGAGTTTTCTTGATGGAGATTGGCTCTCTTTACAAGACTTATATTTTGACTTTTAGCCATACTCTTTGGATTTTATACCCTCCAAGCGCTTATGTTTTGTTGACATTATTGGGCTTCCACCGGCTATCATTACGGAACCTTTAATTCGGGAGATGGCTATTGATATGGGAGACTTGGTTTCGATTTATTATAATTTTGCTAGGCCAGATCGTGTTGATGTTGTCACTTGTATAATGAGTGTTCCTTTGGATTCCAAAGATCGTCGCATTGTCTTAAACATGGGAGAAGTCAGAATTGATGTTGAGGCTCATATAAGGCAATTAACAGCATGCAAGAATTACTCGGAGTATGTTTCAAGGTCGCCTATTTCCACATCAATTCCTGAATTTAAGGATAGGTATATCGGCAATCAATTAACTGGAACATTTGCCTCTGTCGCAGTGTCAGCTAATAATCCACTTGTGCTGGAAAACTTTGCTCGTTTGGAATACGCTACTAACAGTGCTGTTGAAGCCTCGAAGTTGCTAGATGTTATTGTCCCAAAGTCAACGGTAGCAGCTGTCTTTAGTTCACCTACAACAGCATTCTCGGAATCAATGGCAGATGATAACGCAGCTGTATGCAAAATTTCTTTCGATGTGGTCGCTATCTCAGATTCTTTAATGTCCACTTCCAACTCCTTAGGTCCTCATATCCCGAATATGAATCGATTGATTATTAAGTCACATGCGGAAAGGCCAAGCGAGGCTCATCTCACTTGGTTTGACGAAGTCAAGCTAGGATTGTTCAAAGAGAGCTCAAAGGAGTTGGTGTAGGAGGAGATTCAAAACAGGATCGGTTAATGAACAAGGTTTTAATCCAGGACATCTTATTTATTAATATCATTATCATTTTTGAGTTGGAATTGTCATGGGGGTTTATTGAACCGAATTAAGCAACAATTTCTGCATTCATATGTCCAAAAATTTAAGTTGCATTTCTTTGTTTTAATTGAGATTAAAGTAGAATCGATTTTGGATGGTACTTTTCAGAAAATATGGGTCACAATGATTTGGAATTTCAATGTATTAGTTCACAAGGCTTATCGGGGGGCATTACCTTATCTTGGAACCATGCGTTATTCTCCGGGTTTTAATTGAGTCTTCCATGCGTTGGATCATCTTGCATTTTACCTCGAATTCTTTGGATATCCATGTTGCTGCATTATATGGGGCTACGGTTTGGAATGAGCGAAGTTTAATGTAGCAAGAATTGAGTCCAATTATTAGTCAACTTGATAATGTTCTTGTTTGTGGCGATTTTAATGAGGTACTTCATGGTAATGAAAGATCTAGCGGCTTGACTTCTCCGTCTTTTCGAGTTTTCATGATCTCATCAATGATTGTGACTTTCTTGACATTCCACTTCAAGGTAGAGATTATACTTGGCATAATGCGAGGTCATATTCACGAATTGATAGAGTGTTAGCGTCTTGTTCGATTACGGATCGATGGTTGGAAATGTCAATAAAATAGTGGATACTTCTTTATCGGACCATTTCCCGATCTTATTTCAAATTCATATGCACGTTGCTTCAGGTATTAGACCATTTCAGTCCTTAAATTGCTGGTGGGATAGCAGTACTTTCCTTCCGTTTATTCGCGATAAATGGACATCAATATGTATGACTCACGGCAATAAAGACTTCTCCTTTCAGGTACAGACTCTAAGCAACGAAAATCGACCACGGTATGCCTTGAATTTCATAAATTTACAGTAGGGAATTGATGTATTGGAGCAGCGGGTACTCCACTTGACGGACAGCAACTCCTCTCGGCCTTTAGAACAAGTTGAAGCAACCGAACTCCTCTCTCCTTAAAGTGAACTTGCTCAACGGAGATCACATTTGGAGAATATTAAACACTAACAATCGAGGGTGAAATGGACTCTTTTAGGGGATAAAAACACAATTTTTTTTCATCGAACCGTTTCCGCTCGCTTTCGAAATAATCGGATTTCATCTCTTGAATTGAATGGTTCTATTTGCTTTGACATGGGGCTAATTTCCTTGGCTATTAATGAGTTCTACACCAAACTCTTTTCAGCCCCCAGGCCTATTCCATTCTCTTTACGCAAGCTTGGTTTCTCTCGGGTTTCAGATACTCAAAATTGGCTATTGATAGAGGCGTTTTCTAAGGAAGAAGTTTGGGACGCGATGTGTTCTTGCAATGAGAATAAATTGCCAGGCCTAGGTGGTTTTAATCATTTCTTTTACAAGAGAGCATGGCCCCTTTTGAAAGCAAACTTCATGCATATTCTCGGTCGCTCTCATGAGACATCTTTTCTCCCAGCATCAATACAATCTTCGTTCACAGTTCTTATTCCGAAAGTTCCGGGAAGTTGTGCCATCCAGAATTTTAGGCCTATACCTTTGATTCACGGAGTCTACAAAGTGATTACAACGTTATTATCATCCAAACTGAAAGTGGTGCTTCCTTCCTTGATTTCTGGGAATCAGTTTGCTTTTGTCAAAGATAGGAATATTCATGAATGCTCCTTTTTAGCATCGGAAGTAATTCATTTAATTCATAAGCAGCGTCATTCATGTTTTTTCCTCAAATTAAAATTTCTCAAGGACTTTGACAGCATTTCTTGGACTTATATTGATGTAGTTTTAACGAAAATGGGATTTTGTCACAAATGGATTTCATGGCTTAGGGGTTGCAGACATAATTCGACAACGTCTATCCTGCTCAATGGCATCCCGTCAAAACCAATTAACATTCACCGAGGAGTTAAGCAGGGAAACCCACTATCTCCTTTCATTTTCGTCCTTGCAGTTGAGGGGTTGAAGCGACTTTTTGATGCTATTATTCGTGTGGGTCTTATTCCGGGATTCAAAGTCGAAAACGATTTACCAAATATTTCTTTGTTGCAGTTCGCAGATGACACAATATGTTTTCTTCCAACTGACAAGTCTATTATCCCGATTTTCTTAAGGATTTTCCGTTGTTTTGAGCTCATTTCAGGCTTACGAATCAACTATCATAAGAGCTCTCTTCTCAGCATTAATGTGGATGATTTCTTTATACATACGGCTGCTTCTAGGTTCGAATGCAAGCTGGAAAAATTCCTGATTTCTTACCTCAGCACTCCTCTCTGTCTTAAACGTTTGAACATGGGTAGCAAAATTTCAACAGCGCCTTGCATTGTGGAAGGGGAAATGTCTCTCTTATGCAGGTTGTGAGGTCTTGATTAAATCGGTACTCTCTTCACTTCCGATTTATTTATCATCTCTTTTCAAATTACCGGAAATGATGAATAGGAAGCTTGTTTGCATTATGAGGAATTTTTTATGGAGAGGTGACCATGTTAGTAAGGGGATTTGCAAAGTTAGTTGGGATGTTATAAACTTGCCGAATCACCTTGGTGGATTATTCATTCAGGATTTTAGGCTCACAAATTGTAGTCTTTTGCTTAAATGGCTTTGGCGACTCCAAAACACGGAAGATAATTCATTATGGGCGATTTTTTGTGTGAAACGGTATGGATTTGCAACTTGGTGGGACTTGTTTGATTTTGATAGATCAAAGATTTCGCCAATTTGGCTTAATGTTATCTCAAGTTGCTATCGGAACCAAAATTATTAGTAGTTTTTCACCACTATACCTATCGGGTTCGGCTTGGGAACAGAAACTCTACCGATTTTTGGTGTGATTCATGGGCAACTGATCAACCACTGAAAGATATTTTTGAGGATCTTTGGGACTTAAGTGGAATGAAAACTTGTTTGGTTAGTTCGGTATGTTTGAAATTATTTGACAATGCGACTAATGGAAGACTGTTATGGCGTAGATGGTTGGGTTTAACCGAGCGCTATTGTTGTTTTGAGTTAAGACGATTGATTTTTCTACATGTGCCGATGATTTTCCCTCCATCCACTGTTGCCATCTCTCTTGAGGAGCAAGTCATATTGTCCTTCAACTCGTCCAGTGATCGTTTTTTATGGAAAATTGGCCTCAACAAGGAGTATTTGGCAGCTTCATTTTGCTTCGGGCTGTATGATGCTATGGTTAGACTGAACCATAGTGAGTTTTTTCGGCTATTATGGAGTACCACTATGCTCCCTCGTATTCGCTTCTTCGGTTGGCTTTTGATTCATGAAAGATTACCGACCCGTGAGTTTCTTTTCCGTAAAGATTGCATATTACTAAATGACACGATATGCTTGTTTTGCCCGATGTTAGAGACGATTGATCATATGCTCCTATTTTGTCACAACTGTTGGACCTCTTAGTGTAAAGCCCTCAAATGGTTGGGAATTTCAATCCCAATTCCTAGGCAGGCGAAATTTCTTGTTTTTTGGAGATCTTTTTCATTCCGGGACTTAAAAGAGAGTTTGCAACCGCGGTTTGGTTTTGTATAGCTTGGAGTATATGGAAGAGGAGGAACGAATTTGTCTTCAAAGGAACCCGAGGAAATGAAGATTTACTAGTTGCTAATATTCATCATTGTTGGTTATTTTTTAAGAACAGGAAGAAACTCATTTCTTTTTCAGCTTCTGATCTCTTAATTGATCCATCTATTCTTTGTATTTGAATTTTGTATTTTTTGGGCAATTCACTTTTTGTGAAATGCTCTTTCTAATATAAAGAAGGGTGTGTGTTTTGTAGGCAAGTGAATGCATCAACCTAGTTGGGATGTTCGTCCTAAAATTTTCACCCACTCCAATCTTTTTTCGAAGGAAAGACACAATATTCTTCCTGAGATTTAAAAAAAAATATATTTTTATTTAATATTTATCGAAATATATTCAATATGTAAAAAAATTTAAATGAAAAGTTTCATTTTTTCTTGTTTCTCTCGTAACCATCTTAATGTTAGGACTGGTCAACAATTGATACCAAATTATCAAGTAGCATAATTTTACATATTTTTTTTTTAAAAAAAAGCATAATTTTACATATGTTTTACTGTAAAAAAATAGAGTGAAGATATGATACAAGTTTGGGTAAGAAAAATGTTTAAACAAATTATACCAAAAAATGGACCTATGTTTGATTAAATATATTTTTCCAAACTCAAATTATGAAAGACGAGCTCGACCAATATAAATAGATCATGAGCTACTTGAACAGTATAAATAATGTACAACTGAGATGTTAGTGGGAAGAATGGTGTATCCCATTTTCCCCACATAACAACTAATCCCATTCACTCTTTTCTATTATTATTATTATTATTACAAAATATATTATCATTCCCAGTTCATTTGATATTTTAAAGATATTGTTTGTTTAATTTATTTTTCAAATAAAAAATTGACGTATGATATTCAAGAAGTAAAACGATATACTTTTCAAAAATTGAGGGAATTACAATATCAATTCAAAAATTTACGAGTAATAGACTTTTTTATAACAAATTCGTGTAGCTAACAATGCATTACTTATATTTTATATATAAATAAATTTCTGAATATTATCCAAACTTGTTTATTTTCCTACTCTATCGTGCTCTTTCAATACATTCTCTGCGGGATTTGAGCGTATATATGGAATAAACTTCGATAGTCTTTTTACTACATATTTGAGTATATGTTTTCTTTAAGCAATCATAAGACATGTGAGTACGGACATGCAATTTATTAATCAATTTATACTTTGTAATTTGTATTTATTCATCAAGTAAACAAATTATAGAATGGCTGTTTGTAAAATTGGCAATTGCTGATCAAATTTTTATAAATTTAACCTTTTAATTCAACCCAACCATTTTGGAATTTTTACAGATGAATCAAAATATTTGGTTTATATGTTGCTTATCAAATTTAATTAGTTTTCTTTCTTAACTAATTAATTACTTAATTTTTACGTTTAAGCTAATACATGTAAATACAAAGAAACTTTTTTATTCCAATCCTATCATCTTTAGAGTCACAGCCACTAGGTGAAAACATAAGTTATCACACACTTCCTAACCTAGAATTTTATTTTGGGAAAAAATTATATATCTACCACAAAGATTAGAAATTTCCAACCAAGGCAAATAAATTTTGGCTTAACAAATTTTACGATCTTAAATTGTTAACTTTGTAATAAAAAGAATTTTTTGCTTTACTGTTTAATTAAAGCTAGGGATATATATAAAAACTCACACTATTTTGCTTCATTTTCTTAATTTATCAAATTAATAGACTAATTAAGAATTAGACCTATTGTTGCATATATAGTTGCAATATTTTCTCCATCTGATACATTCGCATCTTTTTTTAGTGATCATGGAAAGCTAATAATAATTAGTTACCAAAAAGAAGAAAATAATCAAATAATTGAAATTATTTAGGCTCTCGCCTTCAGTACACAATCCAATAGCTGTGATCACAAATATATTTTTTCGTTGCCAACAGTCTTCAGTGGGATTCTGCTCTTAGATAAAAGACATTCAGCCCCTAATTAAAACCGTGTGGACCTTTTTATATATTTTCCTAAATTATATGATTGATTTTAATATTTTTAATTTGATAGCTGAAAAAATGGAGAATAAAATTAGTGAAGCTACTAGAAACTTGACAACTAGCAGTCACCTTTTGGTAGAATATACAGTATAGTATGACTTGTCATTCCCTAAAAATTCTGCAATATTAGTTAAGCTTCCATTATGATTTTAGTCAAGATGGTATTCTAAATTAACATTGTTGGTCTTTCGAAAGTCCTATTCATATTAATACGGTTTGCAACTTTAGGTTTAAGAATTAAACCCGGAAAAAGTTTTGAAATTGGTAGTCAATTTTCAAAGAAATTGAATTATTCGGGGGATTTATATACTGTCTTCGTCTACTAAATATTATCGTTTTAGAGGGATTTTATTGTCTCTTTTTTATTGTCATTTTGTATTTCTAATATGTTTTTTTTCCAAGTTTTTCATTTCTACCCCTATTAATTTGTTCAACTTCCAAAATAATTATATTATAATCTCCAATAATAAGAGAAGATTATAGGTCAAATTGTTTTTATTGAACAAATTAATAGTCTTGAAAATTGAATAGAACATTTATGAAAGGGTAAACTAATAAATCATCTCATTTGGTTAGTTATTATCTTAAAAACTGTGAATTAATTAAAACTACAATATTATGTAGATGGAAGGAGTAGTACACATTGAAAAAATATATGAATAGGACGGTAACAATGTGAAACATAAATGCTTAACCCTAACCAAGCATTTATTAAGGGGGTAGGAAATGATTTAATTAATGTATACTTTTCATATTGAGTTATTAATAAATGGGGATGATGACCAATTGACCATATATATTTAGTTCAAACTTCAAAGTTTTCATTATGCAGAATTGCTTGCCGTATCATTAAGTTCATTTACAGGATATATTTTGATAAGTATTAGATACAGTATATATGACCATTGAAAATTTATTTTGACATCTCTCAGCAGCCAAAAACGCCATTTAAATGCTAAAATAACTACAAATGATCGCTGTTTTATATTACGACGTAAATTTAAATTCAGCATTTCATTCCAACTTAGGGCACAAAACTCTGTTATGGAAAAAATAAAATCTTGGTAGTCGTAGCTCCAATCAATGCATAACTCTTTATATTTGCATATAATTAGAAATCAATCTAATCGGCTAAATATGACTACCAATTCTAATGTACTTGATTGCAATTGTTCCATTATTACCCAAAAAAAATAGGAATGGTTTCATTCGTGATTTAAAAAAACTTCATTCCACGTATATTTCCAACAAATTATTTGAGTTTACTTGAGATGATGTGAGCTTTGTAAATTGTGAGAGAGAAAATGTGAATAATCACGCATACCAGAGAATTGGCCAAAAAAATGTTTCAAGTACGAACCAATGGATTTTACCCCTTGATGATTGGGTGATGACCAAAATTATGTTGATAAGTGCACAACTTTGGATTTTACCCCCTTGAGTGGGTGATGATTGATGACTGATGAGGGTCATATTCAAAACCTATTTTGTTATTTGTAATGGTTGATTTAATTCCTAACATAAATCTCTTTAACATATTTTATTAAATTAGTTTAAGATGAAATATACTTTTAACCGATATCTTTCATTAAAATTTTTTTGCCTAAATTCCGCTCATTGGTAACTAAATAGAAGTTCTTGGATCCTAACAAAATGAATCCTAACAAAATATAATAAATGTAATGTAAATGAATCCTAGTATTTTTTTTTTATTTACTTGAGGGCTACAATTGAAACAAAGCAACACTTGTGTTGTGTTTACACTTAACACTACTACTTCTTGTCTCTCAATAATTACTTTTATTTTTCAGTTTTTTATACATAATTATTTAGTTGATGATAGTAATTAACGAAGTAAAATCTGGTGAACAATAATATATAAAGTAAAAAAGCAATAATTTATTAACAATATTGATTTACCAAAGGTCCACACGCAAATGGCTATTTGATAATCAATAGAATATTACAAACCTGCTTCCAAATACTAGCTCAGATAAATCCATTTGGTGGAAATTTTGGTCACTTAATTTCATAATTAATAACTAGTATAAGTGGAATTTCATTACAAAAAAAAATTGATTGGGAATTTTATTAATTATTAGCAAAAAGGATAATTAGAGTCATATAAAACTTAATTTATTTAATTGAAAATATATTGATAAATCGATTAGTGGAAGTCAACAAATTATGTGGAAAAAGGATATTCAACATGGAATACGTGGGTTTCAAGAGTTTTACACCTAATAACTCAGTGAATAAATAAGTAAAATGAGTTTGTGTTAAGATGTATTTTACATAACTTATACTCATTTCTAATATCTTCAACACAATGTATTTTTATTTATTTTCGATGTAAAATTTTTCGCTCATTTCTAATATCTTCAACACATTTTTCGACATTCAAGGCTAAATTCTATCATATTGAGCTCATCTATACAAATGGCGGAGACTGTATAGAAGATACTTTTTGTGCATGAGAATATAAAAATCCCACAGTCAATAATGACAATTAGGAACTTAACACATTGTTATTACAGTTTTCTTCGTCCATGTGCAGAACGAGCTGACTACTTCCCACCAAACTATTCCCACTTTTGTCCAAATATATTCTCCAATTCCTACATTTCAAATAGTTTTCTATATCAAATAAAAAAAATTGAAGTGGCAAATAGAATGGGTCGTTCTCAAATGAGTTGCTAAGTCATTAGGTGGTGGTTAGAGGGAGTAGAAAGATAACATTGTCTTGTCTCAGAGGTGGCAGCAATCACCATTAACTGTCTTTACACTAAATTAATATTTTTACTATTAATGCTTTGTTTCTATAATACTAAAAAGTAACTGTTTGTCAAACATCAAGATCTATTAAACGAAATCTAAAATGAAAAAGATAATTGCTGAAAAAGTTTTCAAACACGTACTGATACAACTGATTTACCCCCCCTTCAGTTTTTCTTTATTTCATGAATTATACTACTAATTATTCAAGTGCATCACAAATAGACCTTTATAGGTTTAAAATACTTGAATTTGGATTGAGATAAATAATATATAGTGATTCAATTAAATGGTATATAGGCATATTCTTCCAAAATCTAGTAAGATAAGAAGCATAGATGAGGAATATGTGGGTATAGATTTCTAATTTAAATCTGACTTTTATACTCGTTTTGTTGAAATATAAAATGTGATAAATTAAGTCCACCAAAGTGGGAGAAAGATAGCTATGTAACTGTCCAATTTTCTAATTAGGAAGCTATTTAAATTTAAAAAGTTAGGCAATGGATGCTGAAATTTGCGATAAAAAACAAATACTATTAATTTAAGATAATTAATCAATGTTGAATATTACTTATTAGTTATACTACATTAGTAATTCTTCAACTTCGAGTTTATTTTTATTTATAGTTTGAACGTAAAAATCAATACGTACAATGATAAAAAAAAAATGACCACATTACAAATGTAATTTCTCAACTGTTAATATTATTTCCTTTAGAAATGTTTTGTTGTTATCATCTATAAGAAGTTTTTTATAATTATTTTATTCTTTTATTACTGTTAATCAAATAAATCACAACATCTTATCAACGGGACATCCAAATATACATTTTTACAATAGAATTAATAATGAATTATTTTTATGCATCACTCAGTAATACAAATTTTTGAAATATAATTTTACTAATTTAGGGGAAAATGTATTAATTTTACTATTTTCAGTAAAGTTCATTTGATGATGATTTTATTTTTTACAAAGCTATCATTACTTTGTCGTGTACAATTATTGAATCAATTTTTATACTAATTTGATGGTTGTAAAGAGTAAAATTTAGTTACTCCATCAAAGAAACTAAAAAAAACCTCACATTTTTAATATTAAATCCAATACATTTTTATTGTCTTCACCACTATTTAATATTTAATCCAATAGTTGTTTTAAGTCATATCATTTAAATCTGACTTTATCCTTTTAATTTTTAATGCTAAAAAATGTCAACTGGAGAGAGCATTGTAGTCCAAATATGTCTAGAACTACTAAAGTTTTAATTAGTGAGATTAGAATTAGCGTTACATATGAAGTTTGAAAATTCCTTTTATTAAATAAATTTAGGTTATTAAATAACCATAGAATCCTCTGACTTAAAATGACCAAGTAGAATTAGTTAGTCTATTTATTTATTTTATTTTTGGTAAGTGGGGACGCATATTTGTAATTCCTCCTCTTATCTTTCTTTTCTTTTGTGCCAAAAATTAAACTTTAATCATGAACTATGTAAGTTTCTTCAGAAATTATATACTTGGGTGTTTTTCCGACTTTACTCAGCATATATTTTTTTCTATTTTTAAAAGTGGTCAACGTGGTCGCTTAGACGGGGTTTTTGAAATATTGTTACGATTTATATAAAATATGGGGGTCAAGGCGAAAAGTGTTGTCAAACCTAGAAAAGTGTCGTCAAAGCTTAGAAAGTGTTGTCAATGTCTTGAAAAGTGTCGCCAAAACCCAGAAAAATGTTATTGCATGAATTTTTAATTTTATTATATAAGAATCCATGTGTTAGTTAAAATTAGTATTCTAATTCATTAATAAATATTAAGAATTTTAAAATACTAATCCGCCTAATCCCTATTAATCCACGATTAATCCCCTCCTGAGTCCTTGGAAGCTGTAAATGCCTGACTAGCGTCTTTTAAAAACACTGATATTTTTTAGAGTAAACTTAAAAAACATGCCTTGTGATTTGACTTTTCTGCAAAAGGTCTTTGTGGAATTTTTTTCAAAATAGTGCTTGTGATTTTCTAAGTTAGCAAAAACATGATTTTCAATTTGAAATTACGTTATAAAAAAGGTAATCTTATCTATTTTGAGCTGAAATTTGCAGAAGAGATAATATAAATACAATACACCTTAGTAATAAATTTTAGAATTTTTTGAAAAGTATAAATATTTTTTATGATTAAAATGTGAATGTAACTTTTAAAAAGCCTAATAAATTTAATAATATCCAAAAGTTACTCAAATTTTGATGAATAATTCATAAATAATATGATGAATGTATATGAATGTTAAGTTTGTTGAAATACCATTGGAACATTACTATTTTTCATGAAAAATAAATTTTTTTCCTTTATTTGTAAATTTTTAAAACCACAAGCATCCGGTTGCAGAGAAAAATTTAACAAAGATCTTTTCCCAAAACAGTCAAATCACAAGGCATGTTTCTTAAGTTTACTCTATTTTTTTTATAAATAAGTAGAAAGTATGAAGATAACAACTTTACACTCGTTCTATTTAAATAAATTATTTATTTTATAATTTCGTTTAGTTAGTTGTTATGATATGTAATGAAAAATAACAGTAGAATGGATCTTATATTTATATTTTCTATGCCCGGATATTGAGGACCGCTACAATGAGATGTCAAGTTGAGATTAAATCATGATATGCTGGTTTGAATCAATTTTCAGAATTCCTGGAGCATTGGAAAATTGTTTAATGGAGATTTTCTGCCATAGGATAATCCTGAGAGAGAGAGCATGGAAGAAAGAAAAAAAATAAAATTCATTTATATGTTGTTGAGTTTGTTAATGTTGTAAATACCCGGTCCGTCAGTGAGTTGGTCAATCGCGTCAAAAGATTCGGTCAAATTTAGTTATTTGCACTAAATTGAAAAATTATATAACTTTAATGAAGTAATTACAATAATTAAGAATTTAATTGCAATTAGTCAATTTCCCATTTTATATATATAACTGGACGTACATTTCAACATGAATATAGAATTCATTTTGATAGACTATTAATTTTCTTTTCATTATCTTTCCCGGGTTTTCGTCCCGCGACAAAAACATCGCAAATTGATCTTTATCGATCTTCGTCGTTGTCAAAGTTGTGGATAATAATTATTCTCCGATGCACCATGAGAAAATTCCAGTTTCGACATACAAATCGTTACATCTTCGATCTTTGACATGGAAACATGTACATATTCGAATTTGTTTCCAATTTCCTTCAGTTGATTAATATTTGTTATTGTTAATAACTTAGTTTAACAAACAATATCCGCTAACGAATTCAATGATTATTTACTTTTAAAATAACTAAAAGTAGTTCTCGTTAAATTTGTCAATTTATTATTCTTTTACTGCCTCAGCGGAATTGGAATGAAAAAGAAAAAAGCTGCCGTTCAAAATAAAATATTGACCACTGTATTAAAAATTAATATCCGTTACTGATATATTAGAGAAATGATTCTTAAGAAACAAATTGTAGAAAAAAATTGTGAGAAATAGTTGCATTTTCCATGGAATAAAAAAATCCTCTAACACTAGACTTACATTGATATCTGTTGGAAATGTATTAGTAATGAAATACTAATACAAGGAAATTATAACAATAAAATGGAAATTATAATAACAAATAAATAGAGAATTTGAAGAAATGAAAAAGTTGTATAATATTTTGATGGTGTATTTGATGAACAAACTTCTTACATATTTATAGTAAGAAAATGGAGACAAAACATTAAATATAAAGAACCTACACATTAATGATATGAAGTGTGGTTGTCTAATGTGAGCTTAAAATACTAATGACATTTTGTAAATTTCTAATAATAATACACATCAATTATATAACAAATTATTTAACACTCCCCGTTCGATTTGTATTATTGCGAATGAGATACTTCCTCATTAAAAACCTTACCAAGAAAAATCCAATGGGACAAAAACCTTAGTTAAGGAGAAAGAGTACAAATTTACTCCCCTTGTTCGCAAGTTGACTGAAGATCCTTGAGAAGACGCATTCCGATGTTATAAACCAGTTTCTTAAAAGTTAAGGAAGGTAAAACCTTGGTAAATAAAACAACTAAATTGTTGCAAGAGCGGATTTGTTGAATATAGATTTCACCATTCTTTTCAAGATCATGAGTGAAGAAAATTTTTTGTGAAATATGCTTTATACTGTCTCCTTTAATGTATCATTCCTTTAATTGAACAATACAAGCAACATTGCATTCATATATTATTATCGAATCTTATTTAGTCGTTACTTTTCCACATGCTTCTTGGATATGCTTGATTAATGATCTCAGCCATACACATTCACGACTAGCTTCATGAATTGCTATTAATTCTGTATGATTTGAGGAAGTAGCAGTAATAATCTACTTTGTAGATCACCAAGATATAGCTCTTCCTCCATATGTGAATAAGTAGTCTGTTTGAGATTGAGCTTTGTGTGGATCAGATAAATAACTGGCATCTGCATATCCAATTAATTATGGCTTGGGTTCATATGAGTAAAGTAAACAAAAAAATCAATAATTCCACGATGATAACGTATTATATGTGTAATTCCATTCAAATGTCTTTGTATAGATGCGACACTATATCTTGATAACAAATTCACAGAAAATGCGATATCTGGCCTTGTATCATTAGCAAGATACATTAAGGTACCTATTGCACTAAGATATGGTACTTCAAGACCAAGCACTTCTTCATTATTTTCTCTAGGATGAAAAATATCCTTTTTCACATCAAGTGATCGTACAACCATTGTATTGCTTAATGGATATGCTTTGTCCATATTAAATAGGATTTTTTGTGTATAATTTGATTGATTCACCAAAACCTCCATTTCTAGATGCTCAATTTGTAAACCAAGACACAATTTTGTCTTTTCCAGATCTTTCATCTCAAAATCTTTCTTTAAAGAATCAACTTCTTTTGAAATCTCCTCCAGAGTTCTAATGATATTTAAGTTATCAACATATATTGAGATGATAATAAAATTAGAACCCGATCTATTTAAAAAAATACAAGGACAAATTGGATCATTTTTATAACCATCTTTCAATAAATATTCACTTAGTCGATTATACCACATGCGACCAAATTGTTTTAATCCATACAATGATCTTTACAACTTTATCGAGTAAAGTTTTCGTTTGCCACATTTTTCTGGTAATTTTAATCCTTCAGAGATTTTCATATAAATATCATTATAAGCTGTAACAACTTCCATTAAGTGCATTTGTAAATTTTATTGCACTGCCAAACCAATAAGATATCTAAAATTTATTGCATCCACCATTGAAGAATATGTTTCTTCATAATCAATCCAGGGTCTTTGGGAAAAACCTTGTGCAACCAATCTAGCTTTATATCTTACTATTTCATTTTTCTCAATTATCTTTCTTACGAAAATCCATTTTAACTAACAGGTTTTACATCATGTGGTGTTCGAACTACAGGTTCAAACATATTTCGTTTTTCAAGAGAATTCAACTCTTCTTGAATTGCTTCTTTCCATTTTTACTAGTCACTTCTATTTTGACATTTTTGAACAGATTGTGGTTCATGATCCATATTCTCATTTGCAATATCTATTACCACATTATAGGTAAAAATATGATCTACAATCATTTTTTCACTATTCTATATTTTCTCATTATTAATTTAATTTATTTGAATTTGTTCATTTTCAACAACTTCAAGTTTTTGTACTTCAGATGCTTACACTTCTTTGGAAGTTTATCAATATTTATATCCTCAACAAGAGTATCTTCATTATCAATAAATCTCTTTTTTCCAGGATTTTTATTCTTTGAACCAATAGGTCATCCACGTTTCAAGCGTGTTAGAGTATTATTAGTAGGCTGTTCTTTAGGAACTTCAATTCGAATTGGCACATTTACCGCCGATATATACAATTTCGTTACTCGTTTAGGATTAGCAAGTGCATCTGGTAGCCGATTTGCTAATTTTGAAGATGAATTATTCTTTAAACTTCAAGTTCAGAATCATTTGATTTAAGATTCATATGAGAAAGTGATAGAACACTCCATATTAATTTCTTTTCCAAAATTATATTTCTATTCTCTCTCCCTAATTTTGGGAAAGTGCTTTCATAAAAATGACAATCTGCAAAGCATGCAGTAAATATATTTTCATTTAATAGCTCAAGATATTTAATTATTGATGGAGATTCATAGTCAACATAAATTCCTAATCTCATTTGAGGACCCATTTTAGTTCTTTATGGTGGAGCATTTGGTACATATACCGCATAACTAAAAACTCTAAGATGAGAAATATTAGGTTCATGAC
>CATIWQ010425123.1:0-13829 GCA_949673415.1 Euphorbia schlechtendalii
ATCCTCTATATTCACACATAGTTACTTTACACAATTGACACTCAACACCGTTGAATATTACTACTTATCTAAATGTTAGTCACATGCAATATATTTTCGAATGCACAATTATTATTTTACCAATAAAATTTACATATTTACTTAATTAAAAGACATTTAGTAAAAGAACAATACTAGACAGATAAATCATGCTCATGCAATAAATCCTACATGATAGTAATGATATAATAAATTTTGGTTATGTAGTAAGATACAAGAAAAGGAATCTATAAAATATCCAAAACAATTATTCCCGTAATTAATCACAATTGATCTTGCATGAGCCAGCAATCATTTAGTGTTCAATTCGTATTAATTAATTCAATAATAATATAATATTAATAGTCCATAGTTGGTGGTAGCTGTAGACCAACCTCAGCATAGGTTTTTGCTTTATTAAAAAATTTACAAGATAATCTATCATTATTTCAAGAATTTATTGTCTAAATATCTACTCTTTTTTTATATTCCAAACTATAATATATAGAGATTTATGTGTTCCTTTTTTTTGTTATTGCAATCTATCTAGGAGCAAATAAGAATATATGTATACAAAGATCTTGTCTCTTTTGGGAATTAATAACTAGAGTATCCTGATATGTTCAATTTTTTTAATCTGTTGTTGACCAATTTGATTTTATTGTTAGCCTGTATACTTCTTTCAAAATAGTTTGAAGTAAAAATTCTTATATTGTTGTTGCCATGTAAATAAATGGCTAGCACGGAAACAAAAATATAATTCTGATAACAAAACTAAAAATGATTATACTGTTAAAACTAAAAATAAAACGATGTATTTTCATATGAACAAAAATATAAGACGAGCATGTTCATAAACACTAGTAATTGTCTTTTGGTATGCAAAAAATTAAGCTACAACGCTCTTATATTTAAATCACAGTGAGTTGAATTAGGAATATGGCCAGAGCTTCAGTTTCATTACAATCATTTGTAAAGTTCTTAATATCATAAGCGTCTCTATTATTCATTTTCAACATTAAATTAGTCGGCATACAATGTAGTGTGAAACTTGCTTAATAAAAAGAAGATCACAGAGTTAAATTGAGAATATAGACTATATTTCAAGAAAAATGAAAAATCTATAATAAAAAAAGTTGATGATAAAATTAATATATGAAATTGAAACATGGAGGAAATTAGTGGACAAAATCCAAAAAATCTGGAGAAGTTTCCTTTTTTGGATTCATATATCCATAAAAATCCCAAGGCCCAACTTGATAATGCAAAAACATTTATTGGAACTTAAAAAACAATTAAATAATACACGAAAGTTGAATGCATTAAGAAGAATGTTGAGTTAGTTTAATGAGAAAAAGTTGGTGCCTTTGCGTCACAATGTGGTGGGCATGCCCAATCAGCGGCAGTAAGGCGGTGAAGGTTTTTATTTAATGTGTAACACGCGTATTAGAGAAGTATTTTGGTGAAGATCCATTTTCAGGGGAATCTTGAAGTTGGTATTATGGACACAGGAAAGAAAGAGGATGGGAGTGTAAAATTCCGTTGGCGCCAATGAATGGACAGATAAAAGGCCTATCCACTTGTGATTTGCTGAGCTCAACACTTTGAACCTACCCCCTTTCTCCTCTTTCTTTCCTCCATATATATTCTGCAATTTTCACTCTTTTTTGGCACTTCCTTTCGTAGCCACTCTGCAACCTCCACATCTTCCCTTCCACTCACACCCCTTCTTATTTTTACTCTTCATAAACGGTATTATTTGTTTCTTCTTTATTTTCATCACTCCTATTTGGGTTTTGCTTATTGCTTCTTCGTGTTTCTATTTCTATATCTTGTAATAATACGCTTTATGCTGTTCTTACATTCTTGTCTGCTCATTTTTGTGATCATTACCATATGGATTTTTCTTACGCCTTCTTCATGTTTCTACCTGCTATATTGTTGTGCTCACTTCCTGTTTGTTCATTATGTGGATCAATTTGATATGGGTTTTGCACGCTGGTTCTTAATGCTTCCATTTGGTCTGTTTCTATCTGTTTTATTCATATGCTCAAGCTTTCTTTCATTAGGGTTTATGTTTTTATTACATTCTTGTTTGTTCATTATGTTCATCAACACAATATGGGTTTTTACCTTGACTAATTGCATACGCTTAAGCTTTTTCTTACATGGACTCATCAAGATTATGTTTTTATTACATTCTTGTTTGTAACACTGTATGAGCTTTCTTTATTGATTTCGATGTTTCTATTTGGTCTACTAAAGCGCTTCATCTTTGGTGGTTATATCAAGTTTATGTTTTTGTTGTAGCTTCTTTGAGACAAGTTGAAGAACATTATAATCTGGAAAAAAAAAAAAGAAATTTATGTACTTCGATAATTTCATTTTTATTATAAATGCTGGATTTTTTCAGATCTATTAATGGTTTGTTGAATCTCTCATTTGGTTAGGGATTGCAGTTGCCTTTGGATCTGCACAAACTGCAAATTTACTATATCCGAATTCATGGAAGTCGCTGAGAGAAACCGTTCTTCAGGCTATGGAAAACCACCTTGGATATTTAAAGGCAGGCATGAATTCTACTACTTTAATTAACAATATCTCCTGTTTTTCTCTCTAGCTTCCGATGATTGAAAAAGAAAACTAAGAAAAGAACATGGTGACTCATTTCAGTGCCTTGTACCAACTTCATCTTGTGAAAGCCAAAACTGCTAAAGCATTTGTCCCAAAAGAATTTAAACTAGTTGAAGCTTTTGGGTATGCATCATTTCCACTCTTACAGCTTATCTGAACTTTCTTCACAGAAACCAAATTCAAGAATTTGTTTTTTTTTGGTTGTTCATAGATACACTCTTGGTGGATTTTTTCTTGCCAACTATGAAGATAGCCCAGCTGGGGCATTTGATGAGGTTATTTTATTACTTCTTATGGTCAATTTATTGTTTCAGTTGGGGAATTGGTTAATTTCACCAAAATGCCTGAACCCAAATGGAATTAAGTTAGTGTTTTTTTAAGCATATTACATAAATAACACTGTTGATTTATCCACAGCTAGTGGTGATTGCAGGAATCGTGTGGAACCCTCCAACATCATGCGCGTATGTTCTTATTTTCTCCTTCAAATGATGAAAATAACATAGCTTAAAGCTCTCACGGCTCTTATATTGTCCAATGATTTGTGTTGTTATTAAAGTTGTTAACTTTATATTACAAAAGCTATAATTGGTTTGGAATCCTTTGTGCAAGTGGCCAATAAACAAACACACGAGGAGCCTTTTTTTTAAAAAAAGTAAATCCAAAATGAAGCACACAGTTTTCAAGTTAGTGGCCTTGTAACATTACTGTTTGGAAGTTCTGAACTTTTTATTTGTTGCTTTTATTGGTTTTGTTGACAGATGGGCAGCCAGGGTGCTTGTAAGCAGTGATGAGGCTTGTGATCATGGAAGAAAGGTTGAAACTTCTCCCAATTCCTTGTGTATTTTTTTCAGGATATATGAAAATTTACTAATACATACAAACAAAAAGGAATGGGTATCGGACGATCATGAAAAAAAAAAGAAAAAGTTCATATGGCAGACCTCTTCACATTTATTCTTGCTCTTTGTTTGCAGGAAGTTGGGCTTCCAAGTTATGTAGCCAAGTTTCCCAAGGTGATTTATGTTATGTGAAGTTTGTGATAGCACTAAAAATTTGCTACTTTGTTTCTCATCTTTTTTTATACTTAAACTAGTTTTGTAATATATACAATGTTCAAGAACAGAGAATATCAGCAGTTGCGGTGAAACAGAAGATAAAATGTAATCACTTCCTGGACAAGATCGGTTTGAGCAAGGCATTTTCTAAAGTTGAGGAAGGCATGGATATACAAGTGACTGAAATAAGCAGTTCAAGTACCACAAACTTATGCAACATTAATCTTGCAGCAGTTGGTGAGTTGGTTAAGTGGCATGACATTCATTTTTACTGTTTTCCAATTTGAAGCTTTCAGGGCACAGTTTAGTTAAACAATTTACTTGTTTGAGTTGAATCGTGCGAGGAACTGAAGTATGAGTGAGCTGTGCTTGATTGAGCAGTTTATATGTTTTTTTTCATAGGCTTCATTAAATCAAAGCTTAGTTGTTGATTTGTTGGCTGGGCTCCCTTCAGTTTCAAAATTTGCTTCTTTCCTTATGTGCACTTATAATTAAGGGATATTTCTTTTTTAAAAATATTCTTTCCTCCATCTTTTGGGGCAAATGACAGTTCCGGGGTGGATGGGGCCGGAGATCAAAATGGATCTACCGAGTTTCAGGTAAAATTTAGGTTAGACCAGTTCAAAGATCACCTTTTGTAAGGCTACTTTGATTATATGCAATGTCAAAATGCAGCGGCCGCACAAAGCATAACTCCAATCTTCTCAAGTATACATGCAATATAGTGTGCAGGTACATTTCTCATCCTAAAACTCCATCTTGCATAATTCATCAGAAAAAGTGATTGAAAATGTTGAATTTATGTAAACGGCGATGTTTGCGTAACTTGGCTAAAGAATTTGCTTAATCAGCAAACCATATGTAACTTCATATGTTATTAGGTTCTAATTATAGTTTGATTGTTGAATATAATTGTGTGGTAGGGTGCAAGCAGTGCGGCCAGCAAAAGTAACTGAACCAAAGCATGAAACAGAAGAACACAAATACACAAGTGCAAATACTGGAACCAGGGAAGCCGACGATCAAGATCAGAACTTGATTAAGTCTGTGATGTTATCAAAACCCATTTTGGCTTTGAAGTTTAATTGTCTGAAAATGAAGGTTGATGCCCCAACTCCAGTTTTCAATAGCACTACAAATTGCAGCAGAACCTCTTTAGGCTTTCCTTGACTAGATAGGCATCTACTTTTGTTTTTACTTGAATATATCTGATTGCAATAGGAGTTGCATTTTTCTTTAATTTTTTTTTCTGTTTTTAGATGAAGGAAAGACAAAATTCACAAATCTTACACGTTCTTTCATTACTCAACTCTTTACAGAAAAAATGTCTACATTTCCAAAGCATGGCACATTACCAAGCAACAAACAAAGATATCAAAAGAAATAACTGCCTTTCTAGAAACAGAAACCCAATTTTACTTACAGTTTGTTATCAAGGAAAGGAACTAATGAGGCAACGCTTCAGGTAATGATCTCCCATCCAAGAATGACTTGAACAGAACCAAGGACCTTTCAGGTTGAGAAAATGGAGCTTCATGAGAAGCCCCTCTTATGGTGGCAAAAGATAGAATATTACCATATACTTGAGTCCACCCCCCAACCTATAACACAATCTTTTCGATTAATACCTTGCATTAAGTCTTCATTGATCAGATTCTTAAAAGTTGTTACGAAATTACCTGCTGTCCCCCAAACCAGACTCTGTAAGGTACAGTGATGTTGAGTCCCAGTTGCTCAGCTACTCTGTGAACTAATGTTCGACTTCCAGTCAACGGGATCACCGAATCTTGATCTCCACTGTATTTCAAGAAACATTTCCAAATTTTAGTCATAATAAACCTTAAAACATATGCTATATTTTACACAACTCAAGTATAAATCAGACTCTGCATATACCTATAGACCAAAACTGGTATTCCTGCCTTGATGATTCGGCCTACTATAGGAATTGTTGGTATCTCCAAGTTGAGTAGTTCGTAGTCCAGTATGCTTTATAAAAAAAGAAAACTGAAATCAAAATCTGTTTCTTTTTGTTAACGAGAGAGTAGTGAAAAGAGCATATACTTGCTGCAAACAGTCCATTGTGTAACACCAACAAGACGGGCATGAAGAGCCATTTGCACGTCTAATCTGTTTAGATAATTCACCGTTTCGTCCTCTACGCACACATCTATCTGATCACCTCCGACTTGCTGTGCACAAAAAGAAAAAAAAACAGAAATTCGAAACCTAGTAATGGTTTACCGAATCATATCTGAATCAATGCGAATGATAGACTTCACTCACTTGGGGATTGAGGATTTTAGACTGAGAGAGCACAGATGGTATGCAGACATCAAGAGTAACATCATATTTGTCCACAAACTTGCTAGTCTCTCTGCTCACTTGGTCCATCACCCTTGAGCACGAAGAAGACACCGAACCTCTATAGTATTCACTCACGTAACGTGAGTAGTTACAGACCGAAGTGAACATTCGATAGGTAGTATCTGATATCAACCCGTGAGACCAGAAGAACTCAGCCCTTGAGTTGAAGTCTGTCGCAAACTCCAGAACTGGATTCCCTAGCTGCATCAAATTCCACAAAGGCCTCCTAAATACATACTCGAAAAGACTAAAAGCCGAAATATATAAACTACTTACAGCAATTCCTTTCAAATTGAACAACTTCTGCTTCTTGTTGAATTCTAGCATGAGATCTGCTAGTTGGGGGACATAGTGACCTAGCATAATTGATGAAAATGTTTACAAATCTGTTTTTATTTTTAATGGAAATTAAGTTTTGCGTTTAGCAACAGGAGCAATACCAGCATAGCTTTCTCCAGTGATGAACAGGCTTCTGTTTCTGTATTGTGGAAATCTGACAAACCATTTTTGCAGGAAAACCAGATTGTCCCTAGCTATAGATAGCAAAGACAAAACTAGGCTCAAATGAGATGCATATATGTCCCAAAAGGGGATCTCTTTATCATGTGAGATAATGGCACATCTGTAAAGTGGAAAACTGAGATAAACGAAAAAAATAAAAAACAATAAACAGTGACTGAGTGACACACACAACATTATGCAATATTCTTTTGAAACCTTTGTACATAAAGATTATGGACTAAACATGAATTGCTTGAAAAGAAAAGAGAAAAGGAAAAAGAAGTTGACTTTGAATCTTTGGTACAGAAATTTTGTTGCTTTTATGGTTCAAAATTAATCTCAAGAAAGAGTAAAAGCAATTTCAGAATGCAATCAAATTACTGAAAATGGGCTTGAAATCAAATGATAAATACCAGTGGTCTTGTCACTAACAGACTCATAAGAATTTGTATCAGAAGAGTAAGAGAAGCCAACTCCAATGGGTGACTCCAAATACAGCATATTAGCTTCTGCAAATACAATAAAAGAGCCAAACATAAGTCCCTTCTGATTCTGCATATTCTTACGAACAACACACACTAAATGTGCATACTTCTGAAACTTACCTTTGTTCCAGCTATGCTGATTCCTAACAAGATTCTGCCCACTTGGCCTAAAGGGCCCATTTTCAGAAAATGCTCCTACTCCCAAAGAAGAACAACCAGGCCCTGAGAAAAACAAACAGCCAGAACTAAACTAATAAAGGAACAATCTTTAGTGTAAAAATTTCTAAAAATTCAGACTTTGTTACCTCCGTTCAGCCACAGCACAAGAGGCTTAGAAGCCGGATCAGTTTCAGCTTCAGCAAAGTAATAAAACAAAGCCTTTTGGTTTTTGTCATCAACAGCGACATACCCAGAAAACTGCTGAAAGAAAACAGGAGGTTGACCAGGTAACTGAGCAATTCTATCAAACAAATAGGGATTAGAGTCAACTCTTATAAGAAAGGAGAGCAACAACAAAACTAAAGCAAATGCCATTAGTAAAAAAAACAGCGTGAAAAGGAGAAAAGTGGAGAGAGGAAGCAGGTAAGGTGTTTGTTGATTTGTTCAATGGAGTGGAGAGGATTTCATTTGATTATATAAAGACTAAAAAAAACAGAAGACGAGTGGGAAATGATTTTGCGTTTTTTTTTAAAGTAAAATTCTTTTTTGACATGGGGACTGAAAGCAGTGGAATGGAGATCAGAATCAAACGCATACTTCTGACTTGAGAGGTCTGATTTCACAGTCAGCAAATGGGGAGGGTGTGGCTGTCAACTGAAAATGCTTAAAAAAGAATGTGCTTTTTTAAGTACTCAACTCTCCTCAAATGGAGAAATGAAATGAAGATTTACAGCTCTTCTTTGTTTGTTTTTTAGCATTATATTAATAACAAGTGATGCCGTGCCAACATATATTCACCGCTGTTGGTATAAGTGTGGGTTGAGCATATCTCACGTGGGATAACTGCATGTTCAAACATTTGAGCTTATATATTGCAACCTACAATAACCCAAAGCATTTTAAGCTCCCCGTGTTCTCGATTTTACAATTTGACCCGGATTAGCTTTTTTAAATCAATTTGTTTTGGCAGTATCAATTCATACTCAACACGCCACACTTTTCATTCAATCTTATATGTGTTAAAAATTGTATCATGTATAGGTTAAGTGTTCTAATTCGCGGGAAATGAAAGTATTACTTGTGAAGTAAAGTAAGTGCTATCAAGGTAGAAAGCTCACTTTTCATATTTGTTGAAAAAAACAAGTTGGAATGAATTTATAATTTTTAGCAATTGGCAAATTGGGCACCCTCGTTGATATTCCTCTCTTTATGCAATAGATTAAAGAAAATTACTAATATTTTTTTGTATACTCGAAAAGAAGGTGAGACATAATCATGATTTATGATAACTATGTAATATATAAAATATAAATAGGTATAACTTACAAGCATTCAACCCTTTTCTTTTTTGTTTTCCCATAAAGAAAATGAATTAATGTATATGTTAATCCTTAAAACTTCTAGAGAAAAGGTTTTTATCCATAAAAACACCTTTAAAACACTTTCGCAAGTTACAAAATAGAGCAAAAACTAAAAAGTATCTGAGACAGTTTGAAAGCTTCAAGGTAAATGCATAAAGACATTTTCATTATTTTGAAACAAATTGACTCCTAAACTTCAATTAAGTTTGGAATTAAGAAATTTGGGCTACTTTTGAAAAAATATTGATCAGGACTGTTTCAAGATTTAAATTCATCAAAAATTAAAAGAAAAAATGGATAGAATAGAGTAATATTATAATGGAGCATGAGTTGATTTGTACATATGATGTAAGAAGAATCTTACTGGTAAGCTTAGCTTTGTTTGACTTGTCTTGATAAAGCAAGGCTTACAAGATTTGTCTGGCAAACTGTAATATTCAGTAAATTGAATGTAAAAAATAGCATAAAATATGTCTTAAAATTGCAGGGTGAATATATATATCACATCATATGGGGCATTGAAGCTAACTGTCCCACCATTGTCTTTCACCTTCCCGCACTCAATAAGTGGACCTTTCATAGATAATACATCATCGTGTAAACAATATAATTTCACTGCTCGGTTGTTACGAAATATTCTATTATGGTCCCAGACCGTCAATGTTTACTATGATCTTAACTCGTAAACGTCCGAGCTATTAGATTATTGTCAATTTAGTGACACAGCTAATGCGAAACTATATTAGGAAATTTCACTTTCACCCTCCTATTTCTAAACGGAGGGGTCGATCCTAAAATTCAAGCTAACCTCCAGCAATAATGAAACATGAAACTTTTTCTAACATCGAAATTACTATAAATACGTTTAATGTCGGAGTGAGATTTTAGAGTTAATCTTTTTTATTCTCAACAATATGCGAGGACATGCTTTTATAATAATTCTGAAAACAAATTTCTGAAATTGTAGATAGAGATAACTGACAATATTCCGTCTATATCTTTGTTGACGATAATCCATTGCTCTTTATCCATTGATTTTTTTCATCAAATTCTTAATTATTTTTTGAAAGATAAATTATTTACGAGGAAAGGATTAAAAATATTTATAATAGGACAAAGGATGTATATCACGAGAGAACAAAGTGATCTCAAGCAATTTTCAAAATCATAATTTTAACTACCATTTGATTTACTTAGAATTAGTCATGTAAAATAGTGTGTTTGTACAACCAGCTTTAATTTAAATTACATTTTTCTCCTAAATTTTTAAGGAAAAAAGACAGAAAGAAAGAGTTGGGCAGTGGATTGGTGTGGCTGCCACGGTTGGGAAATGTGCATCAGAAAATTAAGAGAATAATTAATCATATAATTTTGTAAGCTTTATCTTTGTCTTGTAATGAAAGCAAAATTTCACTTTTTAATTTCCTTCTCTTTATTTTTTCCAAGATTTCTATTTTATTTTTCCTTACATACAGGGAAAAAGCTAAGTTGCTTTGTTGTATAATTTGATAATGCAAACTCTTTTTTTCTTATTTATATTTATCCATGAATATATTAAAGAATCATAGCTATATGCAAAGACATTCCAATCATTCAATCGAAGAATGTGGCAAATAGCTGTAGATAGATATATTATATTGATTTACATATTTTTAACACATATACGACTTAAAATCAAATCAAGAAAATACAAGGAGAATTTTTTAACTATATATCTAACTAATTAATTTTAATCTAAAATTTATATTTAATTCGAGTTTAATACGTAAATATCCCCATACCCACCTAATACTTATTAAATTCAGGCATGTAAAAAATTGCAACTACCTTTTAAAAAAATAATTTTTGAAAGCTCATTTGGTTGGCGGAATAGGTATTCCGCTGAATAAGAAAAAAACGAATGGAAAAAGGAGGACTGTTTACCTAGAACTCGTCGTTGGGATGGAATAGCTATTCCTAGCTATCATACAACTCATGAAATAATTATTCCTCCTCTCGAGAAGGGAATGTTGGAAAACTTGATGTTTTAAGTTACTTTCAAAAAACCTTTTATCCCACATGGGAAATTTATAGTATATGTTTTTAGTTTATATTGAGTTTTCCTTTATGGGATTGTAAATTGTGAGAGATACTAAGTGGGCTATCGCACACATGAGAGAAATGGTCTAAGGCACTTTCTAGTGCAAATCGTCCGATCCCCCCCGATAGAGCCCGTAAGCGAAACCTTTCAATCCTGAAAGGAACTATCGAACTATCCTTTAAGGACAGTGCCTAGCACGGCTCCACTTTGTTTACACCACTGCTTCCTCTTTCGTTTTTTAGGTTCAGCACGTGTACTAGGATTTCTCAGCGTATCATCTCAACAGGGAATAGCCATTCCATGAGTTGTATGATAGCTTAGAATACCTATTACATCCCGATGACGGGTTCTAGGCTAACACTCCTACTTTTTTCATTCGTTTTTCTCCTATTCCGCTAACTAAACGGGCCTATATGTATTTTACTAATTTCAACAATTGATCATTTGAATTATTAAAGCATGTGGTATGTTTGGAAACTCAAGATTGAATGGAATTCATACAAATTCAAATCATTTTATATCAAAATTCATAATTTTTATATGTAATGGAATCAAATTCAATTGAACTATTTCAAATTTTTTATATCTAAACACGTTATTAAAGATTTCAAATTTTTAGCCAAACATCAGGGGAAAACATAAATGATGATACTAGGTGAGAAATTACTTCATTAGATAAAAAGGTTCATTTATGAATAACAATTGTGAATTAGAGAAATTATAACAGAAATTAGAAAAACAATCAATTTATAGCAAGGTGTGATGTGATGATGAGGTCAAGAGGAAAATGATTTCCACTCAAGCATGTTGTTGAAAAAAAACAATATTCTTTTCGTAACAAAATAAAGGAAAACGAAATTAATCCATAATACAAATGCTAATGTGACACATTTTTCACAAAACCTACTATAAAAAAAAGGGCAAATGAGAAAAAAGAAGCAATTATTTAACTCATTTAAATTTTCACTTTTTCTCTCCCAACCCAACTGTTCTTTCCTTTAATTCAAAAGTAGGGTTAACATCATTTTTACTTTTCAACACATTATGTCACTGCCAAAACATTATAAAAACAAGCTTCAGGAAATCAATTTATATTTTCGTATGTAAAATAGCCGGAAATGATAGCCCGAAAGACACGTCAATTATATTTAAATATCTTTTTGCATCTGAATTCAAGATTTGTGTTTCTTACAGTAAATTCTCAATAAACAATCTAATTGTGCATACAAATTGAACTAATTTTACATGTATGTGGTACGAATGATATTTTCCAATACTTATTTAACATCCCATGTTCTTCGTAATAGCGTTATTTCAAAGGTAGGCGGGTACAAATGATTTATATTCTTATCTAATCAATCGGATTTTGGAGCTACAAAAAAATTTTGGAGAATTACATCATTAATCCATATGATAACCAGTTTTGCATAATATTGAAATTTGATGTTTGTTTTCTTGGAGATTTACAAGTGCTCCAAAGATCATTTAGTTTTTGTTTTCTTGTTCTATATTTTTGTTTTGGCTTTGATGCTTAACATTCTTGTGTAACAAACCCAAATAAGTAAAATAAACATCATAATATGGCCTTTGGAAACACATACCTTTTTATCTTTTTTTGATTTCCCATAGCAAAGTAACTTCCACAAGAAAAAAGAGAGACTTTGATAGGTAGAAGATTCAAAAAGTCTTGATCATCATTTCAAAGTAATAATTGAGAAGAAAAACAAAAACCCATGTAGAGATATCAAAATTTCTTTCTTGGTCCTAAAATTTTGTAAGCAATACACATGAAACTTCAAAAATTTTAAAATGATATTGAACGTGATCAAAGGATAGGGTAAGAAAGGGTGAACTAGACATGGTCACGGTTCCGGTTCGTAGTTTTCTTAACACCAAGCCTAACCCTTATATAAGGTGGAATCATCGGTTTCGGTTTCGGTTCGGAACCGCCGGTTCCGATTCAGGTTTAGACAAGGTTTTGATCCGGTTCAGGTACGGTTTCGAATACTGTTCAAACCTTGAAATATGTTAGATATTTAATTTTAGACATTTAAGTTTTAATTAATGTTAATTTTAAACATTTGGGTTTTGATTCACGTTAACATTAATATATGTTACAAGAGAATATATTATCTTAAATATGTAAAAAAATATATATTTCTTGTTTTAAATCATTACAAATATCATACAAATATATGTATGTCAAGACATGGTCACGGTTCTGGAGTAGCCGGTTTCGGTTCATAATTTTCATGCACCTAATCCTACACCTTATAGAGGATGGAACCGCCGGTTCTGGTTCGGTTTTGACCCGGTTCAATTCGATCGGGTTTAGGCGATTCCAGTTTAATTTAGCCATGTCTTGGGTGAACCAACTTTACCTAGATTGCAGGGTCTTTCTTCCCCATGCGCAACTTTGGACCTAAATGTTGGAATCAGGGGAATTTCCTGGATAATTCTGAAGTCGCGAATAATACTTTCAGATTGAAATTTATTTGGTCGGTTCACCAAACTTCCAATCGGATGAAATCAGAAAATATGTCAAAAACTAGAATTTGATGTTTGCTGTGAAAAATACAACCGAATTTTTCTGTGTCATAACCAATTTCGTTTTTGGTGAAATAAATACCCAAAATGTCAATAGACATGTTGTTTCGAGTAGCTGCCATGTCTAAAGTACATTTTTTTCGGGTTTCAGTTGTGCCAATTAACATACTGTTTCGATCCAAAAATTCATTTTTCTGATGAATTTCTCAAAAGAAGCTTTTGTTCAGGAATAAAAAATTTTCAACCCCAACCCGGGGCGCTACCCCCGGACCCCCCAAATCATAACCGTACTCGAACAAGTGTGCACTTCACACTCTCCTAACTTGTTCGATGAAACGTCACGATTCAAACCAGTCAATTTCAACCAAAAGATTCACCTTGAACCAAAAAGATTCACCAGGAGGATTAAAATTCTCAATACCATTATATAAGAGGCACAAAGGAAGATGTTTTCATCGGCTTTTACTCAAAAAAAATTATCATAAACTTTTTAAATATAGCAATTTTATGGTGAGTTGATTATATACAGAGTGACATGTAAAGGTTCAACTGCCATTCTTATCCCATAGAGTAGGGAATCTAATGATGCTACTCACAATATGTTCCTATCACAATTTAT
>CATIWQ010425133.1:0-11181 GCA_949673415.1 Euphorbia schlechtendalii
GAAATAGAAAGTATAAGTAGAAAGCAAAGCAAAGTTGTAAGGTATGCAAGTGAAAGCTAAAGTTGATCAAACCGTATCCACTCTTTAATGGGAGTTGTCAATTCCCGCAATTCCTACGTCTGCTTTGAATTCGGTCTCGGCCCTTACAGAACCTCCGCTAGGATGCTATTCATTGCGAATATCGAACAAATGAATACTGAAGAACGAAAACTTTTTTTGATAAGTGATTTGCAAGTACACTTATACAACAATCGCTCGAGAATGTAGAGAAATCTAGTGATCGAAATAAGGATTCGAATCACTTAAACATTTTCTCGCTAACACTTAAGAACGTAGTGAATCTAACTATACCCACACTATACGTAACCCTTTTTTCTCTACACTTCCTTTATTGCACTGAAGGTATACGAAATTAGTTGGGATTGGAGCCCTATTTATAGAGTTTGAAGGGTTGCATCTATCCAAACGAAGAGTCACATCCATTGGTGAAAGATTGCATCTCTTCAATATGATTGGTTGAGAGGCTTTGATTCAATCCACAATGGATAGGCACCTTTTCATGATTGGTTGACTCATGATAAGTGTCTTTTCATTGGTAGTTAATGGCGGTTGATCATGCTTATCTAGCAGTTGGTAATTAAGAAGATAATACTAGAAAACCGTCCATGTCGTGACCGCGATATGTGATTCGCGACCTTGAACCTTTGATTGGCAGATTTCTATTTCTGAAGTGAACATGTCATGACCGCAAGGTATTGTCATGACCGTGAATTGAATTTTCTTCAGAAATCTCCTTGTAACTTCACCGATCTTTGACAGCTTCGATTCTAAGCCAAATCTTCAAGTTCCATGCATGATTTTGCACCTTTTTCACTCTTTTTTCATAGAATTCCACTTTAGTTCATTTTACTCCCACAATTTACCTAGTATCTGCATTTGCATCAAAAACAACTACATACCACGTGAAATCTTCTATATGAAGTATATAAATGACTAAAAGTATAATGTTTATTGTATAAAATTATAATGATAATAAGTGTAATTATACACTTATCAAGGGTCCTAAAATCGTCTGGGAATCATCCTCCTTATTTCTTTAGGCTTCCTTTTCTTTAAAAAGCCCAAGCCCAAAAGAAAAAAAAAGCCTAGTCTAGCCATGCAATGTCGTTAACAACATAGCAATGTCGTTAACGACATTGCAATATCGTTAACGACATTGCCAATGTTGTTAACGATATTACAATATCGTTAATGACATTGTTAATGTCGTTAACGATATCATCTTTACAAACAGACCAAAAATGCAATTTCTGCATCATTTGGTCAAACAGACCCAACTTTACCTCATAATTCTAGATTTTCTCGACCTAACCCCCTGTCAACATGATGCCAACCCACATGGTCATTAGTTAGTGGAAGAAAATAAGGTAAAAGAAAAAAAATGGAGGGACCTAGTTGGACTTTTGGATTGAAGGGAGTTCTACAAAAGGAAAATTGAGTTTACAGAGAAAGTGGGGGGAGTTCCAGCAAGGAGGAGCTTACATTTAGCATAAGGAAACATTAAAGAGAAAGGGAACATTATTTGAGGTGTTCTTGAGGTAAAACCAAACTTACACCCCCAAAACTTGGGATTTCGGGTTAGTTAGATTAAATACTTGGGGTTTAGACTTGAATGGAGAGTCTACAACATCTTTATCATTCACTTGAAGGTTACTACACCTTCTGAAACATCCACTTTGACGAGAAATAGATCCCTTCCAAAGATTTTTGATAAATCACCAAAACCAACCAAAAATAAACAAGGAGAGCTTCCCAGAGGACTTCATGGACCTTAAAGAATGTGGATTCATGACTATGGGGTAAGCCTCTGAGTTCCTAGAGTTTGTGCTTACGTTTATATGCTGTTCTTCTCAAAGTTTCATTTCCCTTTCGGTTTTTTCCGTTTTCGTACACCAGTCTGTTTTCTAGAAAATGAAGTATGATTTCAAATATTTTTGAGTATTTTGTTTACATAAACATACTCTACATATCTTAAGCTTTCTGGAATTATAAAGATCATCCGAATCGGTTAAGTATAGCAAAAGTTATGATCGTTTGAAATTTCAGATTTTGTTTTTGCTATTTTCTACTATTTCTGTGTGTTTTCTGCAGGTCTGGAAACTCGATGTCGTTAATGACATCACCAAATATCGTTAACGACATCGCAATGTTGTTAACAACATTGCCTAATGTCGTTAACGACATTACCTAATGTCGTTAATGACATCGTAATGTCGTTAACGACATTGCCTAATGTTGTTAATGACATTGGCTTTGGCAGGATGTAGTTCACTTTGTTTGCTTCATTTCGAATCGTTTGAGCCCGGAACAACTAGCTGAGACCCTTCTGAACGTGGAAATGCATCATTGGGGGTAACAAACCTCTAAATTGTAATGATTCAGGAGTTATATGTGATTTATAAATGTATTAACATGTTGATTAAGGTTTGGAGTAGCAACGGAAGCGCTTCGGGCCATTCACATCGATATCGCCCGTCATAGGGAAGTCGGGTATGATATGTATGACATCGTTACCGTTGTAAACCTAAATGATGGCTATGTTATGCATGCTCAGCCTAGATTTATGTTTCTAAATATTATTTTAGGAAACCCCCACGAAGGGAATAAAATGTATTCCCAGATAACAGTCCTCACTACTTTGTCATGCGATCATTTTCACTAATAAAATCGACCAACATACGTGTAAATAAAAATAAACCATTTTTATTTTAACAAATTTAAACTATCGATGTTTTAATTAGGCTACACGTGCCTCGTTAAAATCAAATCGAACATACGTGTCTATCTTGTGCTAACCTTTGTGGATGCAAGTAAGATGTATGCCTAGGATTTTATTTTCCTTCGAGTATTGTAAATTTTATTTTTGGGAAATGTAATTAGTAGATTAGGTGGGCGATTGCATCCCCCAAGGTTCTGTAACCTTAATCTTTACTTTTCCGTATTTATTTACCGCTTTGTGTATGGATTTACTGCTTTTCTGTACATACGTGAATCATGCATAATAACTCCAAAATGACTTAAGTGCGAATATGAGCAATTAAGAAATACGGTTTTCTATAGATGTAATATAATGTGATCCAATAAGAAATAAGCAACTTATCCCGGACTCCAAATCTCTGTGTCTTAGTGGGTCATCCCCCAGACGTTAAGCCTCACAGGACTCTAATTCCTAGAAAGAGCAAATCCAGGTGGCGACTCCACACTAAGAGACAGTGGATTCAGGTTTGACCGATTTGAAAATGTTTTCGCTCTCTCTTCCAACCTTTTTCCCTGGTCCACGACCTGGTGAACCTTTTCAAAACACCCCAGTGGACCGCGCCTCTCATATCCGCTCGCTCTCGGCCCACCGCTCCTTGTCATCCGCTCACAACATCATGTATGCTAAAAATGTTATGTGTAGAATCATATGAATCCATTGTGCCGTTAGGTGAAACATCAAACAAGTAAGCAAAGTCTGAATATTTAATAATAAAGGTCTTACACAATGTTTATCAAAATGAAAATTACATCAGAATAATTTCTTCTTCCTCCACATACAAAGGGTCTTCCTTGGTAATGGTAGTAGTGGAAGTAAAAGGAGCGGCAAAGGAATCGGATCTTTTATTGCAACCTCCTCTTGGCATACTTCCATTGTAAAGTAACCCCTTTACGCTTGTTTAGGTCAGTGAGCTTTCGAATCTCTTGAAGCCATTTTTGGTAGTGAACATCCGTCTCTATGGTGTACAGGCATGGTCTAGTGTAACAAAAGAAGTGTGTCAGGCCCATCTCTTAAGGATATGGTTAGGTAATCTGTGATCCCAACTGAGGGCATGGGTAGGGTAAGAATCCCAAGGCACTTGTTGAGTCTTCCTATACTGATGACAAAGCCATGTGTGTGAATAGGAAGTTATGCCTTGCAATCCGAGTAGTTGGACACCGTAAGCATGAACCTGGGTAGCAAAGTCAGTAACTTTCCACCAATGGCAAACCCAGTGGATCTGGCTATCTGTGTACCCTTATTATTTTTACCCAATCATCCACCTCTAATTTACGGTTATCAACAATGTAGAGTCCTCTCTCACTGTAATGAATGACCTTGTACTTCTCATAAGGTTATCTCGGCTCATGGACTATGGCTAGTTTCTCCAAAAGCCAAACCTCTAACAGGGTGAAGTGGTCTCCGATCAAGCTAGGATCGATTCTTACAATCTCCATGCATAACAAGTTCTCTACTTATCCAATGGCGACCAGCGAAGCTCCTTGAGACATACGAGTAATGGCAGAAATCAGTCGGAATGGGATGACGCTACCTATTCCGCACATGAACTCCGATATAAGTAGTAAAGCCACCATAAATGGCCAAGCAATGTGATGTTGCGGAGTAATAAGCACCAATCTAAGTTCACGGCAACTCAAAAGCCTCCCACATTTGGAGGATGAGATAGAAAATGATCGGTGGAGTCCAAGCTCCACAAACCACTAAGTGAGTCTGCAGCTCTGAACCAATAACTCTACACCGCAATGGGGAATCGTCAGGGGTAAGGGTTGCCTAAAATAGCCTGATACTCCTCAAATATAGGGCATAACTCCTGGGTCGAGAATCAGAAGATGCAGTCCAAGGGATCCCAAAAAGTGAGCGATGTACGAATACATGCGATGTTTGTGGGGAAAAAAGCTAAATACTGGAGCCCCCATAGCCCAAAAATCTCCAATTTCTTCCAATCCAGATTTTTAAGGGTGCCTAAAAAGGTTATGAGTCAGGTATTATGGCTTTCAATGGTGAAAGAATGAGAAAACAACGGTGAAAGAATTGAGGAAGAAGAAGAAAAACTACAAAAAAAGATTGGGTTAGGTCATGCATGTTTTGATATTTTATGAATTATGAGACCTAAAGGTTTTTCAACGTTCATGAAGTAGTGAAATGATATCCCAACCTTTGGATGAGGAGGTCGAGAGAGATTGGTGTGATCTCTTAAGGGATGAGCTTGAATGCAGTCAACTGAAGTGGAATGTTAGGTTTTTAGTGTGGGTGAGGAAATGGTGGTAATGCCTTACCACAGTAACAATCCCATGTTACAATAACTTGAGGTGTGTAGACCTTTATTTTTGGGTAAAATAATGTCTTATACCCTTATGTTGTGTAAATTGATGAATGAATTGATGTTCGTGTTTATTTGAAATTACCTATGTGGTGAAAATGAATGAATTGAGTATTTAACTCAACTGGGCGAAGGTTCAGATACCGATTGGGCATTGCGAATGAGGGGATATGTCATGTTTCCATGTTCCCTAAGGTGACGTGACCTCGAGCATCTTTATGGTTGATGAATACCGATAGGGCATTCCATGATGCTTTGGTTTGATTTGTGATGTCATGATACTTCATAAGCGCTCTTAAAACCCTAAACTAATAAAAGAATGATAAAACAAAATGATTTTATGATTCCTAAAGGTTTTTCGAACCCTCGTGAAGTGATGAAATGATATCCCAACCTTTGGGGTGGAGAAAGATCAATGTGATCTCTCCAAGGATGAGCTTGAATGAAATAAATGAGATGAACTTGTTTGCCTTGAAAAAAGAGGGTACAGGGTGTTAGGCCTTACCACGATGACATCCTTATGTCACTACTACATGAGAACTTTATTTTCAAGTAAGACAATGTGTTATACCCTTATGATAAAATAAAACAATTAATGTTGATGTTTATTTGGTATCACCAATGTGACAAAATGAATGAGTTGAGTACATGACTCAATTGATTTAAAAATGGGGAATTCAGGTTCCCCGCCCGCTTTATCGAAAAATAATTGATTTTAGACTCGATTTACAAACTTTATTGTTTAAGATTTAATCATGGCATAAAATGTGTCGATTATCAGGGAAAAATGGATTTCCCATTGTGTGGGGCCTAAAACAGTAATAAATAGTGTGAAAATAAACAGACTAGGTCGAAACTACAAAAAAGACAGAAAATAAAAAAAATCACGCCAAAGAGTCTCCAAAAGCTCAAGATCTTATCCCTCCGGCGTGACCCCGTAAGCTTTGGAGCCAGAAACATCGAAGAACGAGATCCCGAAGTCTTTTTGTAGTTGATTTGGTAGGAAAAGGCAGAAAATGAGGTTTTTAGTGAAAGGAATAAGAAACCGGAGAGTTAGATTTTCAGTTTCTAACTCAAACTTGAAAGGAGGAGAGAGTTTCGGAGAAAAAGCGTCAGAAAAAATGAGTGTAGCAATTTTCCTAACTTTTTTCCAAAAAGTCCCCAATTTCTCTCTCTAGAATTTTCACTCAAGAAAATTTCCCAAAGAAGTAAGTTTCCCCGTTCTAATTTTTAGTTTATATAGGGGTGGGTAAAAAATGTAAATATGTGACGAAGGAGGGGTATTTTTTAGACAAAAAAAAAATTAAAGATAAGGGTAAAAAAGGCAAAAAAATATGGAGTGGGGAGCAAGAATGTCGGGACCGGTCCAAATAGTCAGGACAGATCTTGATTGTTCGGGACCGACCCATTTGGGAAGGCCGGTACCGGTCTACAATGGATTGGTCGCGAACAGAACTGGCCCATTTGGGGAGGCCGGTAACAGTCGAGATCGGCCCAACATGCAGAACAGTCCCGACAGTACTGGGTCGGTCCGAAAATTAGACTGGTTGGGCCGGTTCGATCAGGATGGATGGTTAAAAATATATATATTTTTAATTTTATTGTTATTATTTTTTAATTAATTTAATTATTTAACTATTTTTTGGACTCTTTTTTATTTTTTTAGGTTGATTTTGGGTTAGTTTTGAATGGTTTTGGCTTACAAAGAACCTAGAATCTCCTCCGAACATCTCGAAACCTCAAAGCGGATCACTAAAACAAAATAGGAAAGTTAAAATTTTTCTCATCATTGCTTCGGGAGAGGGACCAAGAATTAAGTGCTCACACTCTACCAAATTCAGTCCTTTGGAATCCTTGTCCAAGATTTAATCCACTAGTGGAGAATAATTCGCTACAAGGCTACCTTGCTGATTGAAGTACCATCCAACAATCTACAGCCTGAGAGCTTTACCGATACAAGAGTACCGTCCAATAATATCTAGGCTCTGAGCCTACAATAACTGCTAGAAGTACCCTCCAACTAGTGTCTAAGCTCCCCTACACTTACTTACAACTTAAGCAAGTATTTTTATAGATTGAATGAATAAAGTTTAGAGCTTCTGAACTTTGTTTTAGTGAAAGCTCGATTACAACAAGTATAGCATTAAAAGTGCTCGAAGATGAAGTTTTTAGATTGCGAGATAGCTTGTGTGCTTTTATATTAATATAACTTCACCAAGTTCTTCTGCTGGAACTTCACTTCTTTACATAGGCCTCTAAGGTTTCCGTTAGACTTAGATAATTGCTAATTTGTTTTTGTTATCTCTTACGATTAGCACCGTTAGACTTAACCGAGGATTAGGATAGGCTACGCGCAATAATCAGGGCTCTTTAAAATTTGTTAAAATCAAGTTGAGAGGTTAAATGTAGCCTCTGATTCAAGTTTGTTAAGATGGTGGTCCCATTTGTACTGGTTGTCTGCTATAGAGGAGAAAAAGCGACTTTGTCCCCCTTATTGTTAGTATCAACACGTCCTTTTCAAGTGAGACAGCTTTTAGCGTCGCAAAATTAAATGTAAGGAATGACAAGTTAACTCACGTGATGTTTAGGGATTGAAGATCAAATAATTTGAAGTAAATATTTTGCATGTAACTTGTCTTCAATAAATTACTGAACAACAGATAATTCCCTCTGATTTAATTCTTCTATCTTTTGAGACTTGGAGCTTCCGATGTTAGCATGCTTCTGATCCAATCTTCATCCTCCGATGTAGCTTGATCTTCCAATACTAATATAAACCTCCGATCTAGTCTCTTATCTTCTAATGCAATACGTAGCTTCTGGTGATATGTTTATCTTCTTCTACTAAGTTCAAGACTTATCAAGCTTCTGAGATTGATCTCTTACTTAAAGCAGTTCTTGATGTAAGGATTAAAACATCTTTTGAAATCATCCGATATGTCCAACATAAGTTTATTTTATGCTTTTACATGAATTTGTACGAATATGCCTCTTCTCCTCCTTCATTTTCCTTTTCAATTCTTTGAAATCAACCTCACCCACTGCCCACAATCAATTCTCCTCCAATTGATAATCAAGCTTCTATCCTTGCACTTGTCCCTCACACGCAACTGATCACCATTTCTCCCGTATCACTTTCATAATCCCTTTAAGAAAAGTCAATCCCACAATGATAATCGCCACTTTCATGAATCTGATTCTGGTAAGAATTTTCTCAGCTTCATTGTATTGCTCTTTGATATTGTCCGCGTCATAAAATTTTTCTGATCCTTGTCATGAATCATCCTACTATAAACACGATTGATCTATGATCAAAACCCTAGTTCAGTGGATTGAGGAAATTCTACCTATTCAACAATGACTCACTATTTCGAGGTGAATGACATAAACTGATCTTGTTCAGATATGATTGTGAATAAGAAATTGTTGTTGATTTGATTTTTCTTTCGCGAAATAGTGGTGGATATAGAAGTACAAGATGGCGTTGAGTTTGTTGTTCTTGTGTGGCTTTCCTTGGTCCCTTTTTGGTTGTTGATCCAATTTTAATTCATAAAATTAAGATGGATTGAAGATGTTATGCGAAAGATTTGGAGGATCTGTTCATTTGTGGATGCATGAATCATGGCTAATTCTTTGATTGGTGTGTGCAAATGTGCAAGTGCTAGTGATGCACAAAATCTATTCGACAAAATGACTTATAGAAAGTCAAGTAAAATGTGATTTGGAGGTGCTACCTTTTTATCATAGTGCTTGTTAGTGTAAATGTGAGAAATCTTTACGGTTATAGAATGATGAATTATGGTCATTTGGGATTCATATCCTACATGAGTGAAGATATCATCAGTGGATACATGCTCAAGACGGTTAAAACATCCAAAGGAAAAATGGAGGCTGGATTAAAGAAGGCCTAAGTCTGTCTACAATGACTTTTATAGCACAATTTGTAGTGTGTTATTGTTTTGTTTGATTAATAATTGGAAAATTGCGAATTTAATCGGTGGCAGGAGTGGTGGGTGTGTCTCTTTTGGGTGAAGCTAAGATTGTGTTGGGTTTGGTCTTAGGGAGTTCTTCGGCTAGGGTTTTGAACCAATTACTAGTCGAATTTTAGGAGTGTTGTTGCTGTTTGCTAGGATAGAATTGGCTTTGACTTATGGACTCAAATGAATTGTCTTTCGTTATGCTTGTATTTAGAGGTGTGCAAATGGTTTGGTAACCGAATTACCGAAAAAAACCAAATTGAAATATTAATTTGGTTCGTTATTTTAAAAATTCAGTTTGGTTCGGTTCTATTTTTGTATAGAAAAAATCATTAGAATCGAACCGAACCGAAATATATATAAACATATAATAAAATTTTATTTTAATATCACACCTTTATTCCTCTTCTAAAAAAATGCACTTTTATTCTTTTTTGTGTCTCTAACACTGTTTTAAAAATCTCCGCCCAGGTCCGCCAAGGCGCTATTTTGAGGGTCGCCGCCTGGCTACGCCTAGTGCCTAAATCCGCCTAGGCCCCGATTCACCTTCGGCCGCCCGACTAACGCCTAGCGCTTTTTAAAATACTGGTCTCTAGTAAGTCATTTAATCCATTGTAATACTTATATTGGATGTTCATTTTTTATTTTAAGTGTTAGAATTTGAAATTTTTGTAAATTAATTTAAAATTTAGGTTTAATTCGGTTTTTAACCAAATCGAATAATTTATTTCGGTTTGGTTAATTCGGTTTTGAATCTTATTTGATTTGGTTCGGTTAACTATATTTTCCTCATTTGGTTTTTGGTTAATTCGGTTTGGTTAAATTCGGTTCGGTTTTGACTGAATGCACACCCCTACTTATATTTACTGCAGTTTTACTTGTGGGTTCCAATGCTGCAGTAAAGATCAATTTCCAATATGGATTCATGAAACTTCATCATTGCAATCTCAATAAGCGGAATTATACCAAATACAAACTCGTAGAATATGAATTATTCAACTTGGAAATGTATCTTATACAATGTATCTTATACAAGATTTCTTATTGGTATAATGAGTAATATACAAGTTATAACGTTTTTTTAGTCGTGTTATATTTGGTATAATAATATTATACCAAAATATAAACTAGTATAAGAAAAATTATATAAAAAAATAATATAGTGTCATTAAAAGAAAGCTGGTATAATGTAGGTTTAAAATCGTTCACGGTACACGAACTTTGCTCTTACTAATATGATGGTACACGGATTTCAAAAGTCGACATAAATGTACATTAACTAAACTATTTACTAACATAATGGTCAAAACAATCGTTTACCACTAAATTAACCTTTAACTTTCACTTTTCACCGGTAAAAAGCAACCCCTTAAGGTCTTGTTTGTTTCCAGGAAAATATTTTCAGATTTTTCGGTGTTTGTTTGACATGTAAAATAAGTCAAAGGAAAAAATTGTACAAGTCAACATGAAAATATAATGTAAAAACAGGAAAATATTTTCCCATAAAAAAATTAGAAAATCATTTTCCCTTGTTTTTCAACTTCAAATTCTTCCACTATTATCATCATCACTTTTTCTACCCAACTAACATATCAAGCACTTTCTCCACTTTATTACCAACACCATCACCACCACCACCCCCTCCATCCCGCCGCTTTTGTCATCACCACCACTTACATCTGAACACCACCATCTACACAAAGACATCACCACCACCCAAACCAACACGTACTTCATCACTTCCTCCATTCTATTACCGCCTCCACCACCTCCTCCACCTTGCCACTGCCACCACCACATCTCCACCCCCACCGCCGCCACCACGACCACCACACATACCAATACATCCACTAATTCCTTCACACCGCCACCATCACCACCTCCTCCACCACTTCCTCGACCATTATTACCACCACTTTCTCCACCCCACCATCATCACCACTTCCTCCACCATCACCACTTCATTCACCTCCTTCATTTATATTTATTTTTATATTAAAACATAATCGATATATAATATGATTTATTTTTATATAATAATTATTTATATTTTGTATATATATATA
>CATIWQ010425220.1:0-15675 GCA_949673415.1 Euphorbia schlechtendalii
TGCACTTTGACCATTTCAAAGATTGCATGTTACAGGTCTCAAATCTTATTGATTTTTGTAACGATATTTGAATGTTTTTAATACGCATCTTTAGTAATTTTTGTATTTCACAAATTATTTTGATACATAGAAAATAATAGATAATTATTTTGAAAATGCATCTTTAATAGTTTGTTTAGTTCATTTTCTTTATATGATGTGACACCTATGTGTCATCATTAATTGTAGACAATATCTATTTGATTGTCTAGATGTAGACAATCAAATAGACATTGTCTACAATAAATACACATTTTAAAATAGAATAGACAATCTACTATTCTTATCTTATGAATAGACATTGTCTATTTTTAAGACTATTGACACATCATCAAAAGTAACTTCTATTCCACATGACACCTAGATTTGGAATCTACAAGCTACTAAAGATGCTCTAAGGCTAGTTTCAATGCTTTATAACAGCCATGGTTTCACCCCTTCATAAAGGGTGATGGGTACACTTGTTGATAGATATATCGATCGAAAAATTTTTGTCATTTTCTTGAGTTTTCCGATACGCATTACATTTCTGTTTTTGTTGTCGCTTTTAAATCGAGAGTGAAAAAGTTCTTTAATTCTGTGAGGAACTACCAAGTATTTTTTAAAGATAGTGTCTAATATGACTCAACTTATCAAAGTTCAAATTTCTTTTAACTTGTTTTATATTATTAAGTATTTCTGTATTACTATTATAGATAATTTATTGTTTTGATTGAAGGGAAAAGTCCGAAAAACTTTGCGAGATGAACAAGACTACAAGTTTGGAACCTCCATATGCAAGAGACGAGAACTTGGATTGAAAATTTATTTTAAGCGCTAATGTTGGAGGATTTCGGAACCTTAAATCTGATATTATAATCCCTCCATTTACTAAATATTGTTATTTTAGAGGGATTTTGATATCTCTTTTTTATTATCATTTTGTAATTTCAATGTGCTTTTTATCTAAGTTTTTCATTCCTACCCCTATTAATTTATTAAACTTTCAAGATAATCATATTGTAATATCCAATAACAAGATGAGAAGAGTATAGAAATCAATATTTAAACATATTAATGAAGTCTTGAAAATAGAGTATGACATTTATGAAAGGGTAAATTAGTAAATCATCTCATCCGGTTAATTGTTTTCTTAAAAACTATGAATAAGTTAAAACGACAATATTTAGTACACGAGAGGGAGTATAATTGAAACATTTGTAGCAAACTTTAAAACTATGTAGGTCCCACGTTTCCTACAAAAATGTGAGATTAAAAGAGATCTATTTTTTCTAGAAAGGATAAATTATATTGTGATTTATTCAAAATAATTATAAGTCTACTCATTAATTATCAAAATAATCAATAGTAAAATATTTCACATTAGTATTAAACTTTTTAAGTACATATGCTATATTTCCACTATATAAGATGAGAAGATGTGGGATTGATATCCACATTCTTCAAGAAATTTCTAACAATAATATTAATGAAAAGTTGATCCTTGAAGAAGGTTGAAAAGCTTACATTGCCCATACATATAACTGATTCAAAATTAATGGGTTTGTGGATAACTTTAAGGAAAATTCGGACATATGTTTATCCGGTAATATTAATATGCTTCTTATACAAGACCATGGTCGTCTTGATCTATTAATCCTAAACCATATTAATATAGGTTTAATGCATCGACACCCTCCTGAACTTGTTTAAAAAGGGCTGTTGCTACCCTGAACTTTCAAATATGACAGATAGCCCCTTGTACTTGTCTAAAACGTGTCACTTTACCCCCTCGTAAAAATATCGGCTTCAAGAACAAGAAGATGAACACGACGGATCAAGAATCGATACAATATTATGATTAATTGAAGAAAAATTTAGCATAGAGATGAAGTTTTGAAGAAGATGAAGAACATATATTAAGGATTTTGAATTATAAGAATACGAATGTTATGGATTTTTTGTATTCATTTTTTATTCCACCAACATACTTTACGTGCATGTATTTTGATGGTCATTTACGTAGCAAGCCAGGTCTGCAAAATGGGGTAAAGTCACTCGTTTTAGACAAGTACAGGGGGCTATATGTCACATTTAAAAGTTCAAGGTGGCAAAAGCCCTTTTTGGACAAGTGCAGGGGGGTGTAGATGCATTAAGCCATTAATATAAGCATATACTTTAATGTGCATCATCATATGAAAATGAAAAAAGGACCAGATTGTTCATTTTAGTTATTTTGGTCTGGAACCGTTTTGGAACCATTGTCTTCAGAGGGTGAGATAACATTCTTCATTTCACAACTTCACAATTTGAAATTCAAACAGATCAAGATAGTGAAATCTCAAAATAAAATTAAAAAGATGAACAGAAATATTGGAAAACAATAAACTGTTTTTGTTATAAAAAACGTTATGTTTAAAAAACAACCTCAAGAAGATCCAATTTAACCTACGCTTTCACTTGGAAAAAAAACATGGACGTAATTGTCTTAAGATTGTTAGTAGCGGTATTGAGAAATGAATAATACTATATTTTTCATAAGATCAAGATTACAATATTACAATGGAAATGAAATTGAACTTGTTACAAGGAATAAATGAAATGACTATTAACCTTTGACCGAATTGAGATGGTATTAGGGAGGCCTGAAACTTAGTTTACTTAAGACAATTATTTATATTCTACCAGTGAATTTGTCTCCCAAGATACAACCGTAACCGTTTGTCGAACTCTAACTATGTGAAGAGCAAATCACAAGAACCTAAAGATAAGTAGCCTTCTAGTAAAATGAATGAAAACTTTGAATGATACTTTTAGTTTAAGAAAAAAGAAAATAAGCAATAAAGTAACCAAACAACATTTGCCAGCTGGATTTTGATAATAGAGAAAGAGTATGAAAACTTGTGTTGAGAAGGCTATAAGAGAAGAGGTATAAATAGGATCAATGACATTAACAAGGGTTTAATATGTGTAATGGACATTAAACTTATTAAGCATAACTTATAAGTGATTAAACCTGGTATTCATGAGAAATAATGTTGTTTAGTTAATAACCCATTAAACCTTGCAGAAATCTATTGTGTAACTGAAAAGTTACAACTATTTCAACATTGGTCGCGATCGTGACATAAAGTCACGCTCGTGACTTGTATATATCAAACATTTTGTTTCTCGGAACAAAAGTTCACGTTCATAACGGAAATAGATCACTACCTGTGTTGCGATCGTGTGGACAGTTCGCGTTCGTGCTTTTGCAAAGCAGAATAAGTTCAAAACTTTGAACTTCAATTTCTTAATCAATGTTAATCCGTTTTATAATGACGTATTTTTTGTTATTCAAATCAAAGATTTTCATATTATAATTAAACCTAAAGGTGATAATTCACATCATTATCATATATTTCCAATGTAACCTAAACTTAATCATTGAGAAATGAATCTGTGATATTGTCTGCAGCAAACCCAAAACATTTAAATAAAATTTTATTATACATTGAAAAAAAATACTAATAAATTTATAAGTTTCTTGTATTATTTAATCATGTTACAAAAAAATGTAAAGTTCAAGGAACATATAGAATGTATAAGAAATTGGAAGTCGATTAATAAATAGAATATCATTACAATATGTCTAGGAATAATTATAATATTAATTAATTATAAATAAAAATATATGCATAGATGAGTTGTTTCTTATTTCGGTTGAGGGCCTACCATAAAATCCATGTGCCTCCTGCCTTCATATTATTTTGCGCAATCCAAATTCAACCCAACTTATTTCATTAAAAGCAACCTTTTGTGTGAACCAAAAGCCACCATTTCCGCCAAAACATGTTATAAACAATTTTATTATCAAATGTACACGTGTTCTATATGATTGTTTTGTTTGACTTCGAGTCTAATGAAACATGAAATTTAATCGGTTGAAGTTGCAGATCACTTAAATAAATAACCTTACCCGAAGAAAATCGAAAATAGAACAAATTAGAATTTTAACTTTTTTTCGTGTCTGAAGATCGAAGAACGCCACTTATTAAGCTGAATCGGAATTGTCTCACAATGCATCGGAGAATAATTATTGTTCACAACTTCTGCAGCGACGAAGATCTATATCGATCGATTTGCGATGTTTTCGTTGTGAGATGAAAAATCGGGAGAGAGATAATGATAAAAAAATGAAAATAATTAAAAATGAATTCAATCATTTCCATATGCATTAAATTCTTGATTATTTGCAATTAAGTTCTTAAAATTCTATTACTTTTTAATTAGTCCAAATAATTAAATTGAATTACATTCTTTGACCCGATTGATCCGCTCATTGACAGATCAGGTATTTCCAACAAGTACATCTGAATATTTTTTAATTTAATTTATTATTCACAATATTAATTTTACTTGCATAATTGATGTTTTAGACAAAATATATTTATATGCTATTAATTTTGTATAGTCGTAAATTATCTTTATTTATTAATAAAATCTTAAAATAATAAAATATGATCAATTTAGTTACTTTTCATGGTATAGGCTCAACCAAAGCCCATATAAATTGTATATTAAAACTGGAATTTAAATAAATAATTTTTATCATCGAAATCTTGTGAAATCAGTTTGAGTCTTTATTTGCAGGTTCCTGAAAATTTATGTTACTAGACAACACAATTTAGAAAGTTATAAAATAGACATTCAATAAAAAAATGTAATAAAACACTTTTAAATTTTAGAATAACTAAAAATTGATCTTATGAAATCCGCGATTACATTAAAAATTTAACAATGGATCATACATAAATTAATATTTATTTTCATATTTCATACATTAACAATTTTCTGTGAAATTGTAAATAAAAATAATATTTATAGGCACTTTCCTGCTATGAACCCTTGTGGTTCACACTCCTAGCTTACCCCTTCAAGCTGTCCCAAGTCTAGAAAAAAATATAAATCTTTCCAAACTTTTATATATATACTAATTTCATTAATAAAAATAATTAAGTGATTTGGATTTATTTTTGAATTTTACAATTATTTCCTTCTTAAACTATTTAATGAAAATATAGAGAAATTAAAAAATGTATGAACACACCATATTATTAGTGCATGAAGCTAATAAAATCATACCACGTAGTGTAATGTAGAATTTATAATTAAAACTAAATTTTTTATAGTACAGTGTATAGCTCGATTAATAAAGTAATCAACTATGAAATTATTAATTAATAACGCATTGTTTATATATTCTTGATTGCGAGACTTGAATTGTCATAATAATATTGGTTTGGTAAATACATAAGAGGATGATAGACAAATGTCATAGATTTATATTCTTTTAGAATATATCATTATCATAAAGTCGATTTTTACAATTTTTTTAATTATTAAAAAGTCAAAATTCAAAGGAAATAATAGGTTGGTGAGGAAGTGGGGATTTTCTCTCTTTATATGCTCTTTTCTGATTTATATATTCTGAATAATAAACTATAGTCCATCTATTTCTAGGAATATAAGTTTACTACATTATTATTTATATTATTTGATCAAAACACAATAATATTTATTGTTATTGTTATTATCATTTTATTTTATAAGCATCATTTGCTTTATATCGATAATTTTATTCAGAAATAATAATACTAATTATTATTATTACTAAGCCTATTTCTTAATTTGTCAATTTTAGTATTTTCTGATGCATGAAATTACTAATTTAAAGTAGAAAGTAATATGATTTATTTCTGAAATTAGTAACTATATATATATATATATATATATATATATATATATATATATATATATATATATATATATATATATTGGCTGAAATAGCCAGTAAATGTATATATTATATGCATAAATAAAATTGAGCTTAAAATTAAAAGGAAATCGTTTTTCTTGAATGTTTAATTGACCAATAAATATATGTGGTACCCTCCATTACTTGTCAGATCAATTATTCTTTTCTGACGTCAACATTACAAAAGCATTTCAATAATTTATACAAGTCGATTAATGTTGATTTCTAAATAATGAATTATCAATCATTTCTATTGTTTAAATAACTTATACTCCACTGTCCAATTTAATTATTTAAATTGTTTGAATGTTTGCTTTGTAGGAGATGAGCAGTTTAGCCCTTGACAATCTTTGTGATTTGAGAATGTTATGAGTTTGTGTTTAATGTTTTTATTTAATAAAATTACATTTATACAAATTTTTGTTTTCAACAAATTTATTTGTAAAAAATAACATTCTTAACATATGTTACATGACAATTATATTTTATTTAGGACAAATTTTATGATGATTTTGTTTATGACAAAGTTATTATTATTTTATCTAATCTAATTATTGGATCATTGATGTGAAAATTGATTTAAAATTAAGATCATCCCAAATAATGATAACTTTTATCATAAACAAAGTGAGCATAAAAAACACATTTATTTATAATTTCATCATAATTATTATAGGAATTATATACTTTGATACGGTTTTCTATTAATTAAACTTTTGTTTTTGTTTTGATAATAAGATAATTATATAGATACTATTATCATTACTACTTCGCTTAATATTGAATAACATATTTTCAATAGTATATTTTTTATATTGTGTAAATTAAGCTAAAATCGTAAACTTGTAACATATTTAATCTTTGATTAATTAATCTCAGCTACAAAATAATAATTATGTTTATGATCATTTACTAAAAAAACAAATAATATTTCAATAAATAACATTAGAATTTTTTGAGAAAATATTGCATGAATGCTTTATATACAACTAAAAATTATCACTCCATTCTTCAAGTAGTTCGAATTCACAATCTCCCAAATCAACCATTGATAGATTTTCGCCAATTTAATAAAAACAAAGCTTGTTGTTAATGAAATTAAATGATAAGGAGATCCTATCTTATCGTAATTTGATAATATATTCGTTTTTTTTTAATTTCCATCATAACATAACATCACTCTTTGTCTCCACGGGAATCGTTTTGGTTTTCTGCTTTATATTATCAAGATTTAGTCATTTTCTTTTCAAATAATATTTAATGAAATAAATGTTTCAACCTTTTTTCCGTGGTTAAAAGTTTCAAAGCTAAAGATATATTCTTCAATCCAAGCCCTGCGAAAAGCTTACTAAAAGACTTTTATATCGCTCCACTAAAAACTAATAATGTTTTTAATAGTTCAAAGAGAACCAGATCCAAGTTAACGCCTTGTTTGATCAAACAATGATGTTGATGTTGTTGTTACTGTTGCGGTTACTGTTATAATTTGTTGTTACAGTTGCTGTTACGATTTTAATATTGTGGTTTGCAATTGCTATTATTTACTTAGATGTAATTAGTATTTGGTAAAAGTATGATTTACAGACGTTGTTATTAGAAATGTTAAAGGATTAAAATGAGCATATTTTAAGTCAATTATAATTTAAAACAAATATATAAAAATCAATGTAAAGGATATTCAGGATAAACAAAATGATTTCTACAAAAATTCTATTTTGTTAAAGTTTGAAAAGGAAGTCAATTCTCATCTAAAAAGCAATCAGTAAATCATTTTATATCTGTCCAAACACTTCTAAATCTTCAATCATCTCATTTTCTTTTCAAATAGGAAAACCATCTTTTGTGAAGTTGACACGGGAGTTTCTATTTTTTTACAGATGAAAAACAAATAAAGAATGGATTGAATCATTATTTTTTCCGTGTCCGAATATAAAAAAATTTTAAAATCGCATGCTAATTCGAGATTGATTTATGGTGCGTGTATGGATTCAATCGATTTCCACAACTTCGACAACATTAGAAGATCAATAACGATGATTTACGGGTATTCTTCGTCATATGAAGAAATCTGGGAGAGAGAAAATATAGAGGAAAAATGATTTTTTTTCATTATAATCAAAATTCGTAGGAAATGAACATATTTACAAAGAACAAAATGGAAAAATTCCATTTAAGCACTTACGGAAATAAGTTAAAAAGATTTAAATCATAATATTTACAATTAGACCCTTAAACTTATTTATTGTCCAATTTATTCTGATTAACTAAATTAGATTTGATCCCACTAATCCGTCTCACGGACGAACTGAGGAATTCAATCATATACATGTAGTTCACGCTCATAAGTGGATTATATCAAATATCATATTGTCCTATAGTTAGGAATATAAATATAAACCTTAAAAACCGTAATCCAACACGAATAAATAATATAATAAACAGTTTGCAGCATTTATATGAAAAAGTTCATATTGTGATTAAAAAAGTAGCCTTTCCGAAAAGATAATATAAGATAAAAATGAATTTTATGTTCGTTAAGTATATTTGTTTTGATATAATTTTATAATATGATCAAATTATTATTTCATAATTGTTATTCTTACGTATACAAATACTTAACTACATTATAAGGATACTATTGTTGGACTTTATTTTATTCATATATAATTTAATGCATGTTTTCCTTGAGATTTTCACAAGACAAATTAAAAACTTCTACCATATCCAAAAATTTATCTTTATACGAGATTCTTAATTTACTTAAGACAACTAACTCTTCTATTCATGTAAAATTAATTGTGGAGCGAGTCCAGAGACTTACATACTTAATAAGTTAATATAACGTTGAAGATAAATATTTACTATCTTTATTCTTTTCAACTGTCAAAGGTAATTTATATTATATGTAACTAGTTGAAATTGATTAGATATATGATATGATATTATGTTGGAAATAACCAATGACGAATCCAGGAATTTTTTATTGTGGTGTCCACGTCCAAATATCAAATGTTTTAAAAATTCAAGTATTTTATAAATTCATGAAAAAAGTTAAGAAATAATAATGGTGAATATTTTTTAGTGACAATAAAATTGTAAAAGAAATAGTAGAGCTAAATTTATAGAGATATTAATACATATAGTTAAAAAATGTATTTTTCTAAGATAGTTGTGCAATTTTAATATTAATATGGGGTACAACATCAATTTTTAATGGGGTCCAAATACAATTTACTAGTAAATTTATACTAGTTCTTCGAAAAAAAGTGGGGTCATTCCCCACTAGAAATAACAAAACCTTTTTTGAAAATAACAAAACCTTTTTTAAAAATAAACTCACATTTCTGGTTCAAGATGTGTTTGGATATATATTATGTATACATACGGAGAGCTTTACATTCCAATTAAGATTAGAAATAGGCGTAATCGATTCTTTTTTAACATAATGACGTGATCGATCAATAGAAATACTTCAACATTCGACCTTCGTCATATATTCCATAATTCGCACTAGATAGATATCATATTCATATTACATGGTTCACTTTCAAGATGCCTTGGTGGTGAAATGGTAGACATGCGGACTCAAAATCTCATGCTATAAAGAGCAGCATGGAGGTTCGAGTCAAGGCATAATCAGTGTTTTAAAAAGCGCTAGAGCCTCCAGAGATTTAGGTGAGGATTAATTGGAGCCTAGGCGGGATCTGAGCAGAGACTAGATGAATTAGTATTTTAAACTTTTAATATTTATTAATAAATTAGAATAAAAAATTTATCTACAATGTAAATTTTATTTAATAAAATTAAAAATTCATGTAGCAACACTTTTCTAGGTTTTAGCGACACTGTTCTTGACTTTGACAATACTTTTCCTGGTTTTTGCGACACTTTTCTGTTCTTTGACAATATTTTTTACCTTGACTGCCCAATTATATAAAATTGCGACGGTAATTCAAAAAATCACATCTAAATGGTCGCCTTTTAAAAAAAGGGTATAATATTGAGAATGCTCATTAAATGATCAACTGAATAAGTGATCTTGGGTCGAATCGGTATTGATCATGCATCAGAAAATAGATTAGAGAGTGATATAAATGACGCAAATTGAACATTAACACAAGTCTATTGGTTGTTGTTAGATGAAAACAACATTATTTATATATTCACTTAGTTATCAAGTCCAATAACAAGGAGCCTATAGATGTTCTATATAGTAATAAGTAAAGAATGCATGATGGCCGAACAAAACATGAGTTTTTGCTTAAAGTCCTAGTGGTATTTGGACTACCAAAACAGACTAAATTCGTTGATGAACTTGAACTCAAAGAAAAGAAGACATACCAATGAAGTGATATACTAACTGGTTCATGTTAATTGCCCTTAATGAGAGTGTTTGAAATGTAAAGAGAATCTCACATTAAAAATAAACAAGATTAGACGATGATATATAAATGATGTAATTTAAGTTAGTAGGAAAGATAAAACTCCAAGTGGGATGAGGCTCTCCTCTTAGCCACCTTCGACCGATGACCATGAACTCCGGCCAATTAGCAAATAATTCCAATGAAAAAAATGCATTTTTTGTATGATTTCCATAGAAAAACATATTATCAAAAATAAAAGATGTATTCTAAGTTAGTTGGTATTGTTATTTAAAAAAATCATATAGATTATATGAAAATATATTGTAATAATTGTACAGTAGTCGAGACCATTGACAAGAAATTGATCTTTCAGCATGTATTTTGTATTGTTCGGACAAAAAATATTAAAATACACATGTCAAACTATGTCGATATATTATTTATGCATTAATGATCTTGTACCATTTCCCCAGTATATATAATGTCTGTCTTTTTTCACCCTTACATTATAAAATTACTACTATATATTAACGAATTATAATGGGTAAAAAGAGGATAACATACTAGCTGAAGTTCAAATAATAAATAAAAGGATAGAGCCGTTGATTTGGGTTTAGGATTATTATAATTAAATTTTTAGTGGGTCTCACGTAAAAAGAAGTTTAAGAACTGTTCTTCGCCTACCTTCTCCTTCTTCTTCAATATAAATTCTAGGAGCAAAATAGGAGGAGCTATGGCTTGAAAGAATGAGTGATTTCAGGAAAAAGTTATCAAATTTAGAAAGGTCTTGATACATTTAATCTTTACTAATTAGTATTTGCAAATACTAATTGTGTGTAGTTCAATTTATACAACTCTCAAAGTTGAGGTAAGATGTCCTGGGTTCGAAATTCAATATTTTCAAAATGCATATTTTTTTGAAAAATTAGTATTTAAAAGTTACATACGAATAAATTATCTAAATTTGATAGATGATGAATTTATAAATTTCAGTCAATTTCAAATATATATCCGATTTTAATGGTTGAGTAAAGATTCATGGAACTTTTCCATGATTATAAAAATATGTTTTACGTGGTTGAATTGATACAATACGACGCAAAACAAAAATTAATGATTATGTTAACGATAAATTGATTTACAGAACTATCATTATCCGGATCTAATAATATATGGCTGCCCAAAAAAGTATATGTTAGGCCTTATTTGAATATAGTTGTATTAAGTTCTTTAATTGTATATGTTATGTATCTAATTTAGTGTTTGGCTACTCAATTTGCTAGTGTTAGAACTATTAATTAATCTTGTGCATGTTATGTTTTTAAATGTCTACTTCTAGAAAATGAAATGTGTGTCTATTATTGGTAATGAGAAATTTTATTCGTGCATTTTTTTTTATAATTTTGAACTCCTCAATTCCAGTATTATAATTTTAAACTCTGCTTTATTCAACTTCCAGTTCATTTCATTTTAACTTAATTTAGCTTATTCCAAATAAACAGAAAAGTCCCTCAAATAGCTAGATTGGTTAAATTTTTCAACATGCCAGTAGTTTTTCCTCAAAAATAGAGATAAGGAGCTCTAATATAGTAAGATTCATACCAAACATATACTCTATTGAAAAGCTTCTTCACTTTGAATCGGGTTTGGGGCTTGAATATCTAAATGAAAAACAGCTAATGTGAACTTCACACCTTCTACGGGATTAATTTTGGTTCAGATAAAAGACTAGACTGGATAGTGCGGAAAAAACAGCATATACATTTTTTGCGATAATAAAGCTTCCAGCTGTAGTTTTGGTACTTTTATTGTGATTAGGAACTCTTAAACAACTATGAATCGAATATTTACATATTGAACGTGACAAAAAAAAAAAAAAAAAAGGAAAATAGATGGAAATAACGCAAAAATGAAAATAATGATGATAATCTAAATTTGGTATAAGATGCCGCCGGAATAGTCCCCAAATAAAATAAAATTAAAATTAGGACCACATACCTATCTTGTTCAACCCTTGATTTCAATCATTTTTTTTTATTAGGACCACTCCCCCACTCTTTTCCTATACTGTGTATCACGCCAATAAATGCCAACATCTTTTTCTTTAAAAACTAAAAGAGAACATATTATTGTATTGATGCTCAGATATTAAATCATTAATACATACGACTATTATTATTATTATTATTATTATTATTATTATTATTATTATTATTATTATTATTATTATTACTACTACTACTGAAAAAATTAAAATATGGAACCGGGAAATAAATTAAAGAAGTTCAACTGACTAAAGATATTCATTAACTAGTTATACCTGTAATTTACCAATTATTGGTTTAAAAATAATTATTCTCATATAAAGTGGTTTCATTTTGACTTTGAACTCACAATATGTGAATTGAAACAAATTTTTTTATAAACATAAATAAAATAATCGAACTTTTTTTGGATAATAAAACTTGGTTTAGATTAAAATGAATTTAAATAAGCTGAGTGTTGTTCACAAGTTATTTTTAGGTAATACTAGTAGGGCTTAAAATGAGCTGAGTCAAGCCCGAATACTGGTTGTTCAAGCTCTATTTGTTAAATTTTTCACGAACTTTAACCGAGCTCGAGCTTTGATCAAACTGTGTCCAAACTAAACTCAAGCTTACTCAAACCGAGCCCGAGCAGAGCTGCTTAAATCAAGCTTAACCGAGCTTTGTTCAATCGAGTTTCAGGGCCGGCCTTACGGATTATAAGCCTCTAAGCTAAATTGTATATTTTAAGTTTATGGGGCCTTATGTCAAATTATATATTAAGAATTAAATATTTATAGGGTCCTAAATCAACATAAATGCTTAAATAATTTTATATAATTTTTTAGCAGCCCTAAGCAGCCGCCTAGTTCGCTTCCACACTAGGGCCGGCTCTGTCGAGTTTTAGCCAGACATATTAATTGAATTTTCGACAAGCTCAATCCTAGTTTTGAACAAAAAATTATATTTTGACTACATGAATAAAATTGTTATGTATTTGAAACTTATCAAGCCTCTTAAAATTACTCAAATTTTATGTTACATATATACATATATGTATAATTATTTTTCATAATATACTTCTAATATATATGATAATATTCGTATTTCCGGACATGTTCACGAGCCTTTTAATGAGCTTGTTCATGAGTAGTTTGCGAGTATTTCAGCAAGTTGCTTACCGAGCATGTTCGCGAGTTTCGAGCCGAGTACCCTATTGTTCAAGCTCTGCTCAGTTATTACAACGAACGTAAATTTTTGTTCACGATCAAACTCGTTTATTAACGAGCCGAGCCCAAACGAGCTTTAACCGACCCCCAACCCCACACTTTTTGAATTCTTCAAGCAGTGGTGGCTACTATACAAAAACCTATTGGTTCAAGTCATATTTTTTGTTAGGGGTAAACTTAAAAAATATGTCATGTGGTTTCACTTATTTTCAAAAACATGCACTTTGAAAAATTTCTTTTAAAAACATGTCATGTGGTTTGTAACCATTAGTAAAAAAAGAAAAAAATATATTTGTTCCTTAAAAACAAGAATGTTAGAGGAGATATTTCAATCATTTTAATATTAATATAATTTAACCATATTATTTAAGAATTATACATTAAAATTGGAGTAATTTTTGAAAGTTCTTTGTTTTGTTATGATTTTTTTTAAAGTTGTCATCCTATTTAAATTAAAAAAAATGTGTCAAAAAAATTTAAATTTTTATTATTAAAATGTATCATATTTTTATTAATTAAGCTTCAAATACTCAGTTCAAAATTTATAAGATTGACTTTTTTTATGGTGTAATTAATAATTATAATTCTTGTTTTACTAATGATTACAAATCATGTGACATGTTTTTGGAAAAAGAATTTCATAATGCATATTTTTAAAAATAAATGAAACCACGAGGTATACTTTTTAAATTTATCATTTTATTTAAATGTGATCACGGTTCACAAGTTCTTCATGTGTATAGACTTTTTGATGTTAATGGGGGCTATTCAATAAAAAAACTAATTTAAAGTTAATATTAAATTATTAATACAATTGATGAATGAATAGTTTTACGGTAACTTGAAGTCTAACCACAACACATCCAGAGTGAATTAATTATATAAAGAAATATAATGTTTAACACTTAAATTTTATAATGAACAAAACTTTCCAATTTAAAGTTAAAATTTTAAAAAATCAAAATTCAAAAATTGTCTAATCTTAAATTTTTTATTATTAATTTTTTCCACGTGGAAAATAATTAAAGAACAAAAAATGAGATATGCTCTCTATAAATAAAAATAATATATATACAATAATATAAATATCAAAATAAAATAGAATAGAGAATGATTATGGTGTTTTACTTTGGTTTCAACTAATATTAATTAAGTGGAGGATATGGAGGTTGTTCCAAGAGTGTAGGGTTCTTTTGTAGGACCCGCCAAGCTTCTTGATTCTGGCAAGCGGCCGACCAAATTCCTAATCTCCTTTTTATTCAAAGCATAGTATTACAAATTATTTATATAATATATATTTCGATGAAATACATTAATACTTTCTTATATTTTATGACATTTATTTATTTATTTAATTTTTGATATTGTCATACTGTAATTATTCTGTATTTTAAATTATGTATTTTTTTATTAAATTTGTTAACAAAATTAATATTTGTTGATATATTTATTTTTATTTTATTAATATTATGAGGTCTATAATCATAGAAAATAATTTTTTGTAATTTATTAAACAATTCTATAACTTTCAATGTATAATCGTACGAGATAATGTAATAATAAAAAACTTTTAAAGACATTTTATTCCCTAACATTCTAAGATATGATATATAACACTAATTTTTGTTCATAAACATAAATTATGTTAAAAAAATTCAATACAAAAAAGGACAATACAAGGAAACTATTGTATGACACAACACAGACAGGTATAAATAATATTAAAATAGGTTGTAATTATTTACCCATTTTATAATTCATTTCATTTATATCACAACCATTTACTTTCATCAATTCTGTATCTCCGTAGAAAAAAAAGTAAGTGTAAACTTCAAAAACGTACTTCGTGGTTTTACTCATTTTCAAAAACATGTATTGCGAATTTTTTTTTAAAAAAACATGCCCTATGGTTTATAGATGTTAGCAAAAAATATTTCCAATTTTTAATAACGTCATAAAAATGGATAAACTTATCAATTTTAAACTAAAATTTTGAAATTTAGGCCTCGTTTGTTTGCACGAAAATAATGTGCAAGGGAAAATGTTGTGCAAGGGAAAATATTGTGCAGAAAAATAAAATAATTTCCTATGTTTGACTACATCACTGTAAAATATTTTCTGATATTTGTTTACATTTTTGAAAAATATTTTCCAACAACAAATTTTAATATGCCATATCATATTTTAACTTATATATATATATATATATATATATATATATATATATATGTGTGTGTGTGTGT